>JAVJIX010000337.1:295000-372500 GCA_036785185.1 Paratrypauchen microcephalus
GTGAGGCCCATGTCCTCAGAGACCTGCAGGAGACTCAGGCAGAACTTCACTGGACTACCAGACTCCACCACCGCAGGGAACACCACCAGGAACGGCCTACACACAGAGTAAACCAGGACTGAACCAGGACTAAACCAGGACTGAACCAGGACTGAACCAGGACTGAACCAGGACTGAACCAGGACTAAACCAGGACTGAACCAGGACTAAACCAGGACTGAACCAGGACTGAACCAGGACTGAAACAGGACTAAACCAGGTCTAAACCAGGACTGAACCAGGACTGAACCAGGACTGAACCAGGACTAAACCAGGACTGAACCAGGACTAAACCAGGACTGAACCAGGACTGAACCAGGACTGAACCAGGACTAAACCAGGACTGAACCAGGACTGAACTAGGACTAAACCAGGACTGAACCAGGACTGAAACAGGACTAAACCAGGTCTAAACCAGGACTGAACCAGGACTGAACCAGGACTAAACCAGGACTAAACCAAGTCTAAACCAGGACTGAACCAGGACTAAACCAGGACTGAACCAGGACTAAACCAGGTCTAAACCAGGACTGAACCATGACTAAACCAGGACTGAACCGGGACTAAACTAAGACTAAACCAGGACTAAACAAGGACTAAACCAGGACTAAACTAAGACTATACCAGGACTAAACCAGGTCTAAACCAGGACTAAAGCAGGTCTAAACCAGGACTAAAACAGGAATGAAGCAGGACTGAACCAGGACTAAACTAAGACTAAACCAGGACTAAACCGGGACTAAACCAGGACTAAACTAAGACTAAACCAGGACTAAACCTGGACTAAACCTGGACTAAACCAGGATTAAACCAGGATTAAACATCTGGCACACAGGGAGGCGTCTGGGAGGGCATCTGGTACTCACGGTTCTGCAGACGCCCCCAGGCTCAGGGCGAGTACGAGGAGCCATCCCCACCACGAGCTGCCGCCGGGACCCATCTCTGAACCTCACAGAACACACACTGAGCTGAAGTCCACTCCGCGTCCGGACCGCCCCCTCGCCCCTCGCCCCTGCCCTGAGCCGACCTGGTCTTGTTTGTTCAACTCCTCTGTGAAAATCTATTTTATTTGGAAAAACAAATAAAAGTATAAACTCTGAGAGGAGGTCGTGTTTAACAGCACAAATGGACCCGCGTGTCCCCAATCACTAATCAATACTGAAACTAGTACAGGAGTGCAAAAATCCACATCTCCTCTGGCCTCTCGTGAACTGTTAATACTTCACACCTGGTGAAGTATTTTTAGATTAAGATTAAGATTAAGCCTTTATTGGTCTCACATGACACATGGGAGAAATTTGACTTCTGCATTTGACCCATCCTTTTTCAGGAGCAGTGAGCAGCCATCTTTTTCGGCGCAGTACCGTGAAGGGTCTTGCCCAAGGACCCACACTGGTTCGCTCATTGGCGGGGGGGATTTGAACCCACAACCCCCGGGGGGAAAGTCAGTGACTTACCAGTTGAGCTAACCAGCCGGTTAGAAGAAGGCCCAACAGCGTCTCTTCTTCCTCAGGAAGCTGAAGCGCTTTGGACTCTCCTCCCAAATTCTGGTGAACTTTTACAGAGCCACTATTGAGAGCATCCTGTCTGTCAGTATGACGTGTGGTATGGCAGCTGCACCGCACAGAACAGAAAGGACTTAGCCCGGGTGGTGAGGACTGCACAGGGGATCGTGGGCTGTCGTCTGCCAGACCATGGACTCGGTCTACAGCTTCCGGGTTCAGCAGAAGGCCAGACCCACCCCGGCAATGGACTGTTTGTACCTCTCCCATCAGGGAAGCGGTAGAGGACTTTTTATGTTAATCTGTATGGGTTTCCTTCTAAAAGTTCCGTGTGTTGACACCGGCTTACCTCTGACACTCTCAGCTGATCCCGGTTCGGCTCGCTTTCTGGAGCCCACGTAAGTAGGTCCGGTAACTTCCCTGGAACATGAAATAAAGCTTGTTTTTCTTCTCAAAACAAAACATTTGTCCGAAAGGTGATATATTTGCGTCCCAAACAGTTGTCCACGAAACATCCAGCAGCGTAGATTGCGTTCGCGTATTGTCTCTCTCGATTCGTATCACTGCGCGCATATTAGCTGTATTAGCCTGTACACTTTAGCGGAAGTGTACGGCAGATGCGGTCCGCCGTAAGGGGAAGTTTACAAGTGAGAAAAGGTTAATTCCAGATTGAGAAAAGTGTAGAATGTGTGTGGTGAGGCGTTTACAGCCTTAAAACATGGAGAATAATTGTAAAATATAAAGCTTCGCAGGTTTCGCTTGTCGTGGGTTATTTTTAGGACGTAAGAATGTAACCCCCGTGATAAACGAGGGACCGCTGTACTGAGCCGCATCAGAGGGATCAAAGAGCCGCATGTGGCTCCGGAGCCGCGGGTTGCCGACCCCTGGTCTAAGGGAAACTTCAGTGTAAAAGATAAAAGGAGAAATTCAATTTGTCAACTGGACAAAGTTTGTTTGGTCGAAAACGTTTCGCCGCTCATCCGAGAGGCTTTGTCAGTTCTGGTTCTAGTGCTGGTTAGACACTGCTTATATCTAGGGTTTGGATGAGTTCCAAGATGGCGCCGGTGTGTCTTGGCCGCCGCTTGGCTCTCCCTACTTTTATTTGTTTTACCTTGGTTTTAACAGTCTGTTTGAGAACCACTAACTCCTTACCTGGCGGAGGTGCCTGAGCACTTGCGCAGGATCCCGGCTCTCCCTCCCAGGAAGCGCCGTCGTGGGGTGAGAAGGGGCGGCTAATTAAGCTGAAGGCCGTGCTAGCTCGTTCTCCGGCCCTGATGTCCACTCCATCTAGGATTCCTAGTCATCTCCGGGCCTGTTTTATCCGCTGGGCATCTCGGCGTAACCTGGCTCCTCTGGGTACGTCCCTGGTCCCCCTGTGCGGACAGGCCGAGTGCTTTGTGCGCCCTCGCCGCATTCGTGATCGAGGCTCTGGCGGTGCTAACCTCGAAAACCTGAAGCCCCTGAATCGGACTGCTCCGGTGCCAGAGGACGTCTTTCTTTTTAAATGTGGACTCATAAACGCCAGATCCGTGGCGAATAAGACATTTATTCTCCAGGACTGTTTCACCGCGCGGCACCTAGACCTGCTCTTTTTAACTGAGACTTGGGTTGCCCCGGGTGAGTCAAGCGCCTTTTCGGAACTTTTACCCTCCGGCTGCACATTTATAAACGCGCTAAGAACCACTGGTCGTGGTGTTGGTATTGCAACGGTGTTGAAAGACAGTTTCTGCTTTAAGCCGCAGACAGGGATGCAGTTTTTCTCATTTGAACTGAGCTATTTCACGCTAAGGCGAGAGGAACCTGTGCTGTGCGCTGTGGTCTACAGGGCACCCAGATATAATAGACACTTTCTGGACGAATTCTCTGATTTTATTGCTGCTGTTTTAATGGACTATGATAGAATTTTAATTGTTGGTGATTTTAACATAAATGACTGTTGTCCGTCCAAATCCTTAGCTAGGGAGTTTTTAGAACTCATTGAAGGTTTTAATCTGATGCAGCATGTTACGGGTGCCACTCAGATTCATGGCCATACACTGTCCTGTCGAATGGTCTGCACATTGATAATGTTTTAGTTGGGGATGTGGCACTGTCTGATCATAGTCTTATTTTATTTGATTTTATGTTGAATGTATTAACCCGGAGCCCCCCGTGCGCTTGTGTCGCTCCATTAAGCCTGATACAGCAGCCCGTTTCTCTTCACTGTTCTTGACCTGTGCGAACGATGACACTGATGCTGCTGAACAAGATACAGAGATTTTAATGAATAGGTTTCAGGGCACATGTAACAGTGTTTTAGATTCTGTGGCTCCACTTAAAGCTGTGCGCCCCAGAGCCAGTCGGAAGCCGTGGCTGAATGACACTACCCGTGTAGCGAGGCGCGTCTGCAGAAGGGCAGAGCGCAAATGGAAAGCGGATGGTTTAGTTGTGTCCTACAAAATTCTGAAAGACAGTTGGCGCTCGTATCAGATGATTGTCAAAACCGAGAAAACAAAGTATCTTTCCGACGTGGTGGCGAGTAATATCAAAAATCCCCGGGTTCTTTTTAAGACTATAGATGCTGTTCTTAACCCCATCTAGTCCACTCCTGTTGATGATGTAACGTGCAACAACTTTCTTGTGTTTTTTAATGAAAAAGTAGCCAACATTAGGGCCAATATTGTAACCCCTGGTTCACATCTGCTACCTGACCCGACTTGCTCGCATGTGTTTTTTTCATTTTGAGCCAGTGTCACTGGAGTGTCTATCAAATGTGGTCAGGAAACTTAAACCTTCATCCTGCCCCAGTGACCCTGTCCCGCCTCGTCTTTTCAAGGAGGTGTGGACCACTATTGGCTCCAGTGTTCATAAGGTAATTAATAGCAGCCTTGTTTCTGGTGTTGTGCCTTTGTTTTGTAAAAATGCTGTTATTGTACCCTTGTTGAAAAAACCCAATCTGGACACATCACTTCCAAAACTCTCCAAATCAACAAGAAAGGCGCAGGACGCATGATGCACCGTTTACGCACAATTTATGCAGGGACCGCAGTTTCACGTTACGCAGGTGTCTCACGTGGAACTTGTTGTGAAAGGCCTAGCAAACTATATGTCTCCCTGTTCAGCTCCTCATTGGCTGTTCGCCTGAACTGTCAATCATCCTGTGTAACCTAACGTGTTGACTCAGCAAGGGCGGAACTCGTAGTGGATGTTTACCGGTGCGTCACACTTGATTGGACTTTTACAGCTCTAGAGCAACCCAGACCTCTCCTTTATGGCCAATCTGTCATTTTGAAGTTTACCCTTTTGTTTAGCAGCTGCAGAGCCGATTTAGTGAGGAAAGATATATTTTGCTTGATTTAGGCTAAAGAAGTGGAAAAAAAAACACCAGCGCTTATGTAAGTTGGGAAGACTTTCGCGATCGTATTGGATCTAACACGTGTTTTGGACTAAATTGTTTTACTGGATTTTATTCGCTGGATCCTTATGGACAGATTGAGACCAAGCTTATGGTGAAATGCTGATGTCTGACCTGTCCAGAAACTTCAAAGGTAAGCAAAGTAACAAACCTCGTTTTGTGCTTTTCCGTATAAAAGCCCCATGTGCTCGGGGAGTGATTGTTGTGCCGGGAAATGAATTGCATAGACAAAAAGAGGAGACTGTAAGGTTTCATCTGATGTGTAGATTGTCATGGTACATGATTGGGAATGTGTATTCTTATGTGGAAAGAAAAAAAAAAGAGTGAGCGGGACCGTGCACCCGCTCACTGCAGTCTTCACTACACTGAATGGAGTAGACCACATTGCTTTGTTTGTGGCTCGGTGTTTTGTCCTTTGGGTGGACGAGTTTTTGTCTTAAAGTGTTTGTGGGTTTGAAATAAACTGGGATTTCATTCATTCATTCATTCATCTTCTTCTGCTTTTTCCATTTTCTGGGTCACGGGGGCAGCAGTCCAAGCAGATGTGCTGCCCAGAACACATATTGTCTGAAAATCCTCTTTAGTTTTTCCGACACGCCGTCCGGGCCGTCCAGGCCGTCCAGGCCAGCTTGGAGAGACAAGGGCAAGAAACAAGATAACAGAGAATCCGAACCTAGGAGGAAAGGGGTAGCGATTCCTTACCTGGCCGGCGTATCGGAAAAACTACAGAGGATTTTCAGACAATATGGAATCCCAGTTTATTTCAAACCCACAAACACTTTAAGACAAAAACTCAAAAAAACACCAGGGCCGGGTCGCGGGGACAACAGTCTAAGCAGGGACGCCCAGACCTCCTTCACCCCGGACACTTCCTCCAGCTCCTCCGGGGGGACCCCAAGGCGTTCCCAGGCCAGCCCAGAGACATAGTCCCTCCAGCATGTCCTGGGACTTCCCCGGGGCCTCCTCCCGGTGGGACATGCCCGGAACACCTCCCGAGGGAGGCGTCCAGGAGGCATCCGAAACAGATGCCCGAGCCATCTCAGCTGGCTCCTCTCGACGTGGAGAAGCAGCGGCTCTACTCCGAGCTCCTCCCGTGTGACTGAGCTCCTCACCCTATCTCTAAGTGTGCGCCCAGCCACTCTACGGAGGAAACTCATTTCGGCCGCTTGTATCCGCGATCTCGTCCTTTCGGTCATTACCCAGAGCTCATGACCATAGGTGAGGGTAGGAACGTAGATTGACCGGTAAATTGAGAGCTTCGCCTTTCGGCTCAGCTCCCTCTTCACCACAACGGTCCGGTACAGCGACCGCATCACTGCCGACGCTGCACCAATCCGCCTGTCAATCTCACGCTCCATCCTCCCCTCACTCGTGAACAAGACCCCGAGATACTTGAACTCCTCCACTTGAGGCAAGGACTCCCCACCCACCCAGAGAGGGCAAGCCACCTTTTTCTGGTCGAGAACCATGGCCTCGGATTTGGTGGAGCTGATCCTCATCCCAGCCGCTTCACACTTGGCTGCAAACCGCCCCAGTGCACATTGGAGGTCCCGGTTCGATGAAGCCATCAGGACAACATCATCTGCAAACAGCAGAGATGAGATCCTGTGGTTCCCAAACCGGATCCCCTCTGGCCCCTGACTGCGCCTAGAAATTCTGTCCATAAATATAATGAACAGAACCGGTGACAAAGGGCAGCCCTGGCGGAGTCCAACATGCACCGGGAACAGGTCCGACTTACTACCGGCAATGCGAACACAGCTCCTGCTCCGGTCATACAGGACCGAACAGCCCTTAGCAAAGGGCCCCGAACCCCGTACTCCCAGAGCACTCTCCACAGGACCCCACGAGGGACACGGTCGAATGCCTTCTCCAGATCCACAAAGCACATGTGGACTGGTTGGCCAAACTCCCATGCACCCTCGAGCACCCGATGGAGGGTATAGAGCTGGTCCAGTGTTCCCCGGCCAGGACGAAAACCACACTGCTCCTCCTGAATCCGAGGTTCGACGATCGGTCGAATTCTCCTCTCCAGCACCCTGGAATAGACCTTACCGGGAAGGCTGAGGAGTGTGATTCCCCAATAATTGGAACACACCCTCCGGTCCCCCTTCTTAAACAGAGGGACCACCACCCCAGTCTGCCAGTCCAGAGGTACTGTCCCCGACCGCCACACGATGTTGCAGAGACGTGTCAGCCAAGACAGCCCTACAACATCCAGCGACTTGAGATACTGATACGGATACGGATCTCAACCACCCCCGGGGCCTTGCCACCGAGGAGCTTTCCAGCCACCTCAGTGACTTCGGCCAGGCTGATGAACGAGTCCGCCTCCAAGTCTCCAGCCTCTGCTTCCTCCTCGGAAGACGTGACGGCGGGATTGAGGAGATCCTCAAAGTATTCCTTCCACCGTCCAATAACATCCCCAGTCGAGGTCAACAGCTCCCCACCCCCACCGTAAACAGTGTTGGTGAAGCACTGCTTCCCCCTCCTGAGGCGCCGAACGCTTTCCCAGAATTTCTTTGAGGCCGTCCGATAGTCCTCCTCCATGGCCTCTCCGAACTCCTCCCAAACCAGAGTTTTTGCCTCTGCGACCACCCGGGCTGCATCACGCTTGGCCCGCCGGTACCCGTCAGCTGCCTCAGGAGTCCCGTGAGCCAACAAGGCCCGATTCGTCTTTTTTTAACTGAATATTATTTTCAGACCCCATACTTTTACTCCTACTTGAGTATTATATAGTACAGTGTAACAGTACTTAGTACTTAGGGAGTATTATAGTTACATAACGGTGAGCAAAAGTTGTGTTTCCGCGTCAAAATTTGAGTAAATCCATTCATCCATGTTCTTCCTCTTATCCGGTGCCGGGGTCACGGGGGCAACAGTTTAAGCAGGGACTCCCAGACTTCCTTCACCCCCACCTCCTGAGGAAAGCGTCCAGGAGGCGTCCGGAACAGACGCCCGAGCCACCTCAGCCGCTCCTCTCGACATGGAGGAGCAGCGGCTCTACTCTGAGCCCCTCCCGTGTGACTGAGCTCCTCGCCCTATCTCTAAGGGTGCGCCCAGACACTCTGCGGAGGAAACCCATTTCGGCCGCTTGTATCCGCAATCTCGTCCTTTCGGTCATTACCCAGAGCTCATGACCATAGGTGAGGGGAGGAACGTAGATCGATGGTAAATCGAGAGCTTTGCCTTTCGGCTCAGCTCCCTCTTCACCACAACGGTCCGGTACAGCGACCGCATATCACTGCCGACGCCGCACCGATCTGCCTGTCAATCTCACGCTCCATCCTCCCGTCACTCGTGAACAAGACTCCGAGATACTTGAACTCCACCTGCGGGACTCTCTACTCGGAGAGGGCAAGACACCTTTTTCCGGTCGAGAATAAACATTTTTACAAACATAATTTCATTTCTCACATTTATTTGTAATTTACAACTTTATGCTTCTTCAGTTGGTGCAGCACATGGGGAGGTGTACTCTGTCTCTGCCTCGTCACCTGAAAACATTCAAATATACGCAGATTAGCACTTCTGCTCAATGGAATGTATTCACAGTACTGTAGTATTGTAGTATTGTAGTACTTGGTTGGTAGTAGTCGTAGATTTTGACCACAGCAGGTTTGAGGTTCTGGACCTGAGTCTCTTGAAGCAGACGCAGAGGGAAGGACAACGGCTGGTCTTTAGACATCTGTAAGACAAAGAAATAAGTTCAATAACGACTAAACCAGGATTAAACCTGGACTAAACCTGGACTAAACGAGGACTAAATCAGGACTGAACCAAAGTTCAATGTTCAAAGTCATCTTTATTGTCAAAAACCATATGTACAGGTCGCACACACAGGATTTGAAATTGCAGCGCCCCCTAGGCCCACAGTGAACATAAAACATGTGATAAACAAGACAATCAACACTATGACTAAAACATCACATATACCCGTAGCAACAGTACAAAAGCCTTGTATATAATGCAAATAAGTAAAGCACACAATGTGGAGCGGAATAAAGCTCAAATGTGTCATTAAGCAGCAGTGTCAGTGTCATTTAAGCAGCATTTTGACTGGGGGAGGGAGGGCAGGGAGAGAGTTGAGCATCCTGACAGCTTGGTGGATGAAGCTGTCTTTCAGTCTGCTGGTCTTGGCCTTGAGGCTCCTCAGTCTCCTTCCTGATGGCAGCAGACTGAAGAGGCAGTTGGATGGGTGGGTGGGATCACCCAGAGGGTGAGGCGGGTGAGGCGGGTGAGGCGGGTCCGGTAGATGTCCTGCAGGGAGGGGAGAGAGACACCCACGATTCTCTCAGCTGCTCTCACTACTCGGTGTAGCTTTTTCCGGCAGGACACGGTGCAGGTGCCATACCACACAGTGATGCAGCTGGTGAGGATGTGACCTATGGTGCCTCTGTAGAAGGTGCTCATGATGGAGCTGGGGCTCTGGCTCTCTTCAGCTTGTGGAGGAAGTAGAGTCACTGTTGGGCTTTACTGGCCAGTGATGCAGTGTTCTTTGAAAAGGAGAAGTCCTCAGAGATATGCACACCCAGGCACTTGGTGCTGCTTACTCTCTCCACAGCAGCCCCGGTGATGGTGAGGGGGGCGTGCTGTGTGTGTGCTCTCCTGAAGTCTACGACAATCTCCTTTGTCTTCTCCACGTTCAGGGAGAGGTTGTTGTTACTGCACCACTTGACCAGGCGGCTCATCGTCGTCGCTGATGTGACCCGACACAGTCGTATCATCTGCAAACTTGATGAAGAGGTTGGAGCTGTGTGACGGTGTGCAGTCGTGGGTCAAACTTGATGAAGAGGTTGGAGCTGTGTGACGGTGTGCAGTCGTGGGTCAAACTTGATGAAGAGGTTGGAGCTGTGTGACGGTGTGCAGTCGTGGGTCAAACTTGATGAAGAGGTTGGAGCTGTGTGACGGTGTGCAGTCGTGGGTCAGCAGAGTGAAGAGGAGGGGGCTCAGCACACATCCTTGGGGAGCCCCCGTGTTCAGTGTGATGGTGCTGGAGGTGTTGCTGCCGACCCGTACTGCCTGCGGTCTTCCTGTCAGGAAATCCAGCAGCCAGTTGCACGTGGAGGTGTTAATCTCCAGCTTGTCTAGTTTGAGTATGGGTTGCTGGGGGACGATGGTGTTGAAGCTGAACTGAAGTCAGTGAACAGCATTGTAACATATGAGTTTCTGGTGTCCAGGTGTGTGAGGGGTTGACTGGAGGGCTGTGGAGATTGCATCATTGGTCGAGCGGTTAGAGCGGTATGCAAATTGAAATGGGTCCAGGGTGAAGGAGAGATGTCTTGATGTGTTGCATGACGAGCCATTCGAGGAAGTACTTCATGAGGATGGGGGTGAGCGCAACCGGACGGTAGTTGTTAAGGCTGGATGAAGAGGACTTCTTTGGCACAGGGATGATGGTGGAGGTTTTGAGGCATGTGGGGATGACAGCCTGCACTGCCCAGGACTGAACCAGGACTAGATAAGTGGTTTTAAACTGACCTCTCTGATGTAGATGAGAAGATGATCTCCGTTCTCCTCCACTCGGTCCACTTGAGACTCATTCGCCAACTGAGAAAAAAGTCCAAAAAGTTATTTCATGTTTTTAACTGAAAAACTGCATCAAAACTCCTGTATCACACAAACGGACTCTTCTGAGCTTTAATCCATGTTCTAGCGATGTTCCTCCTCAAAATCAGACCTGGAGTTGTGTTTTGTTTCGTTCACATGTTTGAGGAACTCTTTATTATTCGTCTGTCTACATCTCCAAAGCTCCAAACGCTCTGTTCCACCTGGTGATGTCATGAAGTGGTGGTTTTCAGGTGTCACTCACTTTGTTCAGAGAGGTGGGCACAAACCCTGAGAGCATCTTCACGTCCAGGATCACCATGTTTGTGCTGTTCTGGTCTCCGAAGTATCTGCAGAAGAAGCGAAGAACAGATCAGAGTCCCGCCTGCGCTGCCTGCCGCCCGTGCGTCTGCCGCCCGTGCGTCTGCCGCCCGTGCGTCTGCCGCCCGTGCGTCTGCCGCCCGTGCGTCTGCCGCCCCCGTGCGTCTGCCGGAGCGGGCGGAGACGCCGTCGTGTACTCACTCTGCCTGCAGGACGAGGTGGAGCACTGAGCCTCCGCACTCCATCTGACCTTCAGCCTTTACCCCCAGAGTCCTGACCTCTGACGGGGTCGGGATGTTATAGTGCACCGAGATCTGACAAAACAAAGGACTAAATCAGAACTGAACCAGGACTAAACCAGGGCTAAACCGGGACTGAACCAGGACTAAACTAGGACTAAACAGGACCAAACCAGGACTAACCCAGGACTAGCCCAGGATTAAATCAGGTCTGAACCAGGACTAAATGAGGACTAAACCAGGACTAGCCCAGGTTTAAACCAGGGCTAAACCAGGACTAAACCAAGAATAAACCAGGACCAACCCAGGACTAAACCAGAACTAAATAAGGACTAAAACAGGTCTAAACCAGGACTAAACAGGACCAAACCAAAACTAAACCAGAACTAAACCAGGACTGAACCAGGACTAAAACAGGATTAAACCAGGACTAAACCAGGACTAACCCAGAACTAAACCAGGACTAACCCTGGACTGAACCAGGACTATCCCAGTCCCGGTCTCACCTGGACAGAGACACAGGCGCTCCCCGTCACCTCCAGACTGAAGTGCCCCGCGGCGCCCCCCAGAGCGCGCTCCTGGTACAGCAGCTTGGTGCTGGGCTCCACAGTGAAGGACAAAGACCCCTCTGTAGACCGGTTTAGATCCCGGACCAGGACCGAGCTGGACCCGTCCGGCCTGAACACCAGAGCAGAATACAGGGACAGGGCCTGCAGCGCCACCACTGTGTCCTAAAGAGGAATTACATCTGACACACGAGTACTAGTGCTTCAAGAGGACAGAGAGTTCTACTGGTAGTATTTGTAGTAGTAGTAGTAGTATCAGTAGTAGTCGTAGTATCGGTAATAGTAGTAGTAGTAGTAGTCGTAGCAGTAGTAGTAGTAGTACCAGTAGCAGTATACACTGCCTGACAAAAGTATTAGGACGATAGTCCTAGTCTAGTCCTGGTTTAGACCTGAGTTAGACCTACACTGAGATGAGTCCCCATTTTTGCAATAATATGTATATTATTAATAATAATAATAATAATAATAATAATAATAATAATAATAATAATAATATTAATAATAATAATAATAATAATAATAATAATAATATGCCTTTACACATGATGAAATTTGCTTTAATATATCAATAAATTGATTTCCTGTCATTACCAATACGTCTTGTTATCATTATTTATGAAAGTTCAGAAATACACAATCATCCTAATACTTTTGTCGGCCAGTGTAGTAGTAGCAGCAGCAGTAGTAGTAGTAGTAGTAGTAGTAGTAGCAGTAGTATCAGTAGTAGTAGTAGTAGTAGTAGAAGTAGTATCAGTAGCAGTAGCAGTAGTAGTAGCAATAGTAGTATCATTAGTAGTAGTAGCAGCAGTAATAGTAGTAGTAGCAGTAGTAGTAGTAGTAGTAGTAGTAGTAGCAGTTGTAGCAGTAGTAGCAGTAGTAGTAGTATCAGTAGCAGTAGTAGTAGTAGCAGTAGTATCAGTAGCAGTAGTATCAGCAGTAGTAGTAGCAGCAGTAATAGTAGTAGTAATAGTAGTAGTAGCAGTAGTAGTAGCAGTAGTACCTGAGTGGACTGGAAGCCTCCATAAGGGTTCTGTTGTCCTGTGAGCCAGCGGACGATCTTGGAGGCGTAGCCCAGGTCCTCCACACCCACAGAGGGCGCACTGAGCGTGGAGAGGAGAACGTACGAGGAGATCTCCACCGACAGAGGAGAAGAAGAAGAAGAAGAAGACCAGTGCACCTCACCACCTGCAAATGTACAACAACAGATAATACTCCCCACAACTGTACGACAACAGATAATACTCCCTACAACTGTACGACAACAGATAATACTCCCCACAACTGTACGACAACAGATAATACTCCTACAACTGTACAAGAACAGATAATACTCCTACAACTGTATGACAACAGATAATACTCCCCACAACTGTACGACAACAGATAATACTCCCCACAACTGTACGACAACAGATAATACTCCCCACAACTGTACAAGAACAGATAATACTCCTACAACTGTACGACAACAGATAATACTCCCCACAACTGTACAAGAACAGATAATACTCCTACAACTGTACGACAACAGATAATACTCCTACAACTGTACGACAACAGATAATACTCCTACAACTGTATGACAACAGATAATACTCCCCACAACTGTACGACAACAGATAATACTCCTACAACTGTATGACAACAGATAATACTCCCCACAACTGTACAACAACAGATAATACTCCTACAACTGTACGACAACAGATAGGTGTAACCCCGGTGGAAAAACCATAATAGTATTCTAAGCTCTAAGCGTAATTACGTCATTGCCTGCGTGACTGTGTCACCCAGTCACGTTACCATGCGCGGGCCAATCAGTGCGCCATATAACCCGGTAGTGACAGGCTGCCGGTAGAGAGAGAACAGGGCGCGCTGTGGGAAAGCTGCTTGGAGGTACGTTTAATCGCCGTTTACTGCTGTTTTGTCGTATCATGCAATTGTAGCGCCTTTAATCATTGTCGAACTGTAGGAGCCGACCACCGATGCAGGCAGATTCGCAATTGAAGCCGTGAACAAGAAAAACTACTGGACTGGTGAGTCTCGCTAACATTTAGCGTAGCACTCATTCATGGACAATATAGCGTAGCCTAGCCGCTTCCATCTGTTTGTATGGAGCGGTTAGCCTGTGACTTTTATGCCCGTTTTTCCAAATGTCTATTGTGGAATTAATGTCGTATATTCAGGGAATTACTTGCTGCTCTGTTTGTGCCAATTTATGCACTTTTACGGCCCAAACCGGATAGTTGTTTGGTGCCCAGTTTACAGTATATTTGACGCACTTTAAAAATACACTACGTAGTACTATAGAATCACATCATTGATGTAATTATTAACTTGAATTGCTAGCAACTTGAATTATTTATTGTACAATTAGAAACATTGATTATGTATATTTATTATATGCACACCCAACTTTACACTGGTCCTGTTCAACTTTTATTCAGGCCAGGTGCCCTGTTCTGGCTTCATCCTGGATGGATGGTGAGCTAACCCGGAACCTGGACATAAGAGCTACTCAAGCATCTTCACCTCGTCGGTGCTCCACTTCCCTTGTTCTCTGGTCGGCTGGTAGGAGGCTGCCCACCAGCCGCTCTGTTTTTTCTCTGGTTTTCACTTTACCAGTGACTGACCCGTACCCTCACTCACTTTGGATTACCCATTTTCAACCCTTGCAAACTCTCCCGTTGAACACGAGGGCGTTCTTAAGGAACAATTTCAACACAGACTATTGTGTGCACTGTATTTGTGTGATAAACACATTATATATTTTTGTATTTGCACTTTTTATATTGTATCCTATTGTCTTGTTCTCAAATGGCCATTTGTTGTATATAGTTGTGTATATAGTTCGTATTAATATATGGTACCACCTAAGCAACCATCAGTCTCTCTCCACTCCTTGAGCCGAGTCTATATCTTCTGGTGTCCAGCCCATATCACTATACATTACCATTACTGTCAACACCACTGTAGTGACACACTTGCTACATAATTTGTGGCGAGCTGGCCAGGAGTGGAGTAGTTAGCTGAACAATGTTGTTTCGGGAGTTGTGTATTTGCATATATTGACGAACATGGAAACATTTGAGAAACGTGGCATCAAAGTCCCTAACTCGGTTTTAGTACAGGATGCGACTAAAACAGAAACAGACGAGGAAGTTATCAATTTTCTAAAGCGGTTCGGTTCTGTGCGCATGGCAGAAATTATTGATGAACCAGAGTCTGTTTTTCATCAATCTATTATAGTTGAATTTAATTCTGATGCACCCGTAGTTTCACTGCGCAAGATTTTACCATACACGTATATTTGTGAAAATGATAAAGTAATCTATGAAATTGTGGACTTATCTCTAGTCTGTGCTGATGAAATGGGCAAAATGCGGAACCAGAACTACATAACGGAACTACAGAAAGTGGCTAATCTAACCGGTCAAGATTTTGCTATAGTGTTGAACGGGGTGATGTCTCTGCTTGGCCAGACCGTCACCGAGCTCCGCCCTACTGCTAGTGAAGTCGACGTTCCACCAGAGGACGGGGAGAGAGAACTACCATCTGCAGCCCCTGTCAACCTGCTACCCTCCTCACTGCCCTCTGCTGCCAACCTGGACCCCTGGGGTGCTAACACTGTTCCAACATCCAACCCAAGCGGAGCCATACCAAAGGTGGAGTCAGAATCCAATCATCATAACGCTCCCAGATTCTCACTGCCAGCCATCTCAACTCATGAATTAAATCCACCTGGAATACAACGGTATGTTGTTGAACACATAGTGAAAAATGATGACAGCTCAAGCCACTACTCAGCACAGCGCATTCGAGTCTTTTCCGGCAGACTTCCTCGACCCCCGAATGAATCAGACTACGACACATGGCGTTCTAGCATTGAACTGTTATTACAAGATCCTGCAGTGTCTGACCTCCAGCGCTCACGTAAAATCTTTGAGAACCTGCTGCCACCCGCTGCCGATGTAGTTAAGCATTTAAGACCAGAAACTCCACCCACCACCTATTTACAGACACTCGATTCAGCATACGGAACTGTACAAGATGGTGAAGAGTTATATGCTAAATTTTTAGACACCTTTCAAAATGCCGGTGAGAAACCTTCAAACTATTTGCAACGTCTGCAGGTTGCTCTGAACTTGGCAGTCAAGCGAGGCGGAGTATTGGATAAAGACACTGAAAGACATTTGCTAACCCAATTCTGCCGTGGTTGTTGGGACAATTCCTTCCTCACTGACTTACAACTCAAACAACGGAAACAGAATCCCCCATCCTTTGCAGAACTCCTCCTTTTGCTCAGGACTGAGGAAGATCGAGAAGCTGCCAAAACTCTCCGTATGAAACAACATCTAGGTGCCATAAAATCCAGAGCCAGCAGTCATGCTCAGTATGTAGCCACCAGTACTGATGAAAGGGGGGAGATAGCTGCTCTCACCAGTGTCACACAACAACTCGCCCAGCAGCTCTCTGAAATTCAAAAGCAGCTCGCAGCCTTAACAGCAGCCCAGTCCGGCAATAAACGGTATGTGCCAAAGTCCACACTAAGCCATCAGCAAGGTGAGGGTCAGAGGGTGGGGAAGCCATCAAAGAATCCGTCCTCTGCGCCTAAGCCTGGCTATTGCTATCGGTGTGGTGAAGATGGTCATATAAAGCCCCAGTGTGAAAATCCGCCAAACTCCGTACTGGTTGCAGCTAAGAAAAAGCAGTTTGCAGAAAGACAAGCAAGATGGCAGAAATCCAACCCCACTTCAAGACAGTCTTTAAACTAAAATCAGTTCCTGTTGTGGGGCGAACCGGAACTGTTGTGGACCCACAATGTCCCAACATGAACAAACAAACCGCAAAATGTAAAGAGCTGAATCAACCCACTCAAACTGTGTCATCCCGGTTACCCAAAGGTTTAATTGGTTCTCGTTGCACAGCAAATATCAAGGTTGCAGGTCAAGAATGTAATTGTCTCCTAGATACAGGGTCACAAGTTACAACCATCCCCGTTTCATTCTATAACCAGCACTTCTCAGATCAACCAGTGAAATCCCTATGTGAATTACTACAAGTGGAGGGAGCAGCCGGACAAGCAGTACCTTATCTCGGATATGTGGAAATGATGGTCACTTTTCCAAGTGAATTCCTGGGGGCAGACTTTGATGTGGCTACCCTAGCACTTGTAGTCCCTGACGTCCGCTCTGAGCATCAGTCCCCAGTGTTGATTGGCATGAACACCTTAGAGCCACTTTACAGCCAGTACAGGAGGAGTGATTTTGCCGAGTTTCAACCAGCTGCTCATGGCTACAAGGCAGTCCTCAAGCTCCTGCAGATACGCTACAAACAGCAAGAGGCAGGTAGTGATGGAGTGGTACGCCTAGCCAGCAAAACCCCTGTACTGATCTTAGCCAGTAACACCACTGTTGTTGAGGGTTCTTTCCATGCTGACATTCCGTCTCCAGGCCAGTGGGCGCTTGTGGAGCATCCAGCCTCACCACTGCCAGGTGGGCTCTGTGTCAACAACACTCTGACCGTGTTCCCAAGCCAATCCCACCAGAAGATCCCAGTCATCCTTACCAACGAAACTGATCAAAATATAACCCTTCAACCCCACAGTACCATCGCTGCCCTCTCAATGTCACCCCAGATACTGTCACATCGTGTGTCAAGCAACCATTCAACATCTGGAAACTCTGGATCCCTCAAACTCAATTTTGCAGAGTCCCCTATTCCTCCAGAATGGAGGGAGAGAATTACCCAAAAACTAAACGGGATTCCAGCTGTATTTTCACACCACGATCTAGATTTCGGCCACACAAACAAAATAAAACATCATATCAAACTGAGCGATGAAACTCCTTTCAAGCATAGACCCAGACCTATTCACCCTCAGGACATTGAGGCTGTGAGGCAACATCTAAGGGACCTCCTTGAGGCTGGTGTCATTCGTGAATCCGAGTCGCCGTTTGCATCACCAATCGTTGTTGTCCGAAAGAATGGTGACATACGACTGTTTATTGATTACAGGAAATTGAACCTGCAAACAGTCAAAGATGCCTACGCTTTGCCTAATTTAGAAGAGACATTTTCCGCCCTGACTGGTTCGAAATGGTTCAGTGTTCTTGACTTAAAATCAGGATATTACCAGATTGAAATGGCTGAAGCCGATAAAGCAAAGACTGCTTTCGTTACCCCGATTGGATTTTGGGAGTTCAATAGAATGCCCCAAGGAGTAACCAATGCTCCGAGTACGTTCCAGCGGTTAATGGAAAAATGTATGGGAGACCTCCATTTAAAAGACGTTTTGGTCTTTCTGGATGACCTCATTGTATTTTCGAGTTCGCTAGAAGAGCATGAGGAAAGATTGTTGCGGGTACTCCATCGTCTAAAAGACTATGGTCTAAAACTCTCTCCTGAAAAGTGCAAGTTTTTCCAGACCTCTGTACGATATCTGGGCCATATTGTTTCGGAGAAGGGTGTCGAGACAGATCCGGAAAAGACCAATACACTAAAATCCTGGCCAGTTCCAACCACACTGAAAGAGCTTAAGTCTTTTCTTGGATTTGCCGGATATTATAGGAGGTTTATCAACGGATACGCAGCCATCGCAAAGCCTCTTAATGATCTTACACGTGGCTATGCATCTACCTCCAACTCCAAACCCAAGACCAATTTAGCCAAGACCCAAGACCCCAAACAGCCTTTTGGAGAGAAATGGACACCTACTTGCCAGTATGCATTCGATATGCTGATTGAAAAGTTGACCAGCTCCCCAGTCCTTGGGTTCGCCAATCCAAAACTGCCATATATACTCCATACCGATGCCAGCACCACCGGGCTTGGAGCGGCACTATATCAGGAACAAGAAGGTCAGCTCAGAGTAATCGCCTACGCCAGCCGTGGCCTATCACCAAGTGAGACAAGATATCCTGCACATAAACTTGAATTCCTTGCTTTGAAGTGGAGTGTGACAGAGAAATTACACGACTACCTGTATGGGGCCAACTTTGTAGTGGTGACAGACAACAATCCACTCACCTACCTGTTGACATCGGCGAAGTTGGATGCTGCCAGTCACTGGTGGCTCGCTGCCCTGTCCACATACACTTTCAAACTGCAATATAGAGCTGGCAAACAAAATCTCGATGCTGATGCCTTGTCTCGCCGTCCCCACAGCCAACCTACTGATGTTACCTTCCAGAAAGATTGGGAGCTGATCACCAAATTCACACACGAGCGTGTCACAGAACCGGGTGATATAGAAGAAGTGGACGCTGAAGTTGTCTCAGCCATTTGTCATCGCTGTCTTGTCACCAGCCAATCAATAAGTTCAACTGGAAGTCTGGTCACCCTGGTTGAATCTTTGAGCCTGTCTGCGGAAGCCATACCTGATTGTTTTACCACTGAAACAGACCATGGGCTGCCAGTTGTTCCCTCCATATCACATTTCGATCTCGTAGAGAAGCAACGCGTTGACTCAGTTATAAGAGAAGTCATTCATCAGATGGAGACTGGAGAGAAAGTACCTCCTACAGCAAGGCACGAACTTCCAGACCTGCCACTGCTGTTGAGAGAGCTGAATCGCCTCGAGCTACGAGAAAGCATCTTGTATCGGAGGAGACGTGATGGGGAACGAGTTTCGTTCCAGCTGGTGTTGCCTGAGGAGCTGAGGTCAAGCGTTATGACAAGTCTTCATGATGACATGGGCCACATGGGCATCGAGCGAACTTTGGACCTTGTGCGCTCCCGATTCTTCTGGCCTCGCATGGCAGCTGATGTGGAGTCCAAAATTAAGACCTGTAGTCGATGAGTGAGACGCAAAGCTCTCCCAGAAAGATCTGCACCACTGGTTAACATCAAGACCACTCGCCCCCTAGGGTTGGTTTGCATGGACTATCTTTCACATGAACCCGATCAAAGCAATACCAAAGACATCCTTGTTCTCACGGACCATTTTACAAAATTTGCTGTTGCAATTCCCACAGCAAATCAGAAGGCGAAGACTGTAGCAAAATGTTTATGGGAAAACTTTATAGTCTGCTATGGGATACCTGAACGTCTCCACACAGACCAAGGGCCTGACTTCGAGTCGAAGTTAATCCAAGAACTTTGCCCGCTCACTGGGATCGAAAAGACCAGGACCACCCCTTACCATCCTCGGGGAAATCCAGTTGAGCGGTTCAACCGGACATTACTTGGTATGCTTGGGACCCTGGCGCAGAAGCAGAAGAGCAGGTGGAAGGAGTATGTGAAGCCGTTAGTGCATGCTTACAACTGCACTCGGAATGATGTCACTGGCTTTACACCATACGAATTGATGTTCGGTCGCTCCCCATCTTCCAGTAGACCTCGCCTTTGGGTTGCCTCTACAGCAGAACCAATCCACTTCGCACTCACAATATGTTGAGAACCTCCGGTCTCGTCTGGAAGAGGCAATGAACATAGCAATGAAGAATGCCGCGAAATCAGGTGAAAGGAACAAAGTTCGTTTCGACAAACGAGTCACACCGTCATGTTTAAAGGAAGGAGACAGAGTCCTCGTCCGCAATGTCAGGCTTCAAGGCAAGCACAAGCTCGAAGACAAATGGGAGCAAGACATTTACATCGTCTTGAAGCGAGCTGGAGATTTGCCTGTGTATACTGTGCGTCCAGAGACAAAAGATGGGCCAACTCGCACACTACATCGGGATCTCCTTCTTCCATGTCTCTTCATGACAGACAGTGATGACAATGACCCTTCACCAAATACTCCACCACGTCGCCCTGAAACACGAAGTCAGAAACAAGCTATCACTGATTCTAATGAAGACCCAGATGAAGAGGAGGAATGGGAGTTGCCTCAAGCTCGGATTCAGCCAACCTCATTCACCGTTGAACGTGCATGTCCAGCTGTAACCAGTCTACTGCCTCAAACTAGTCTTACACCTGTGTCTACAGTTGACGATTCTGAGAACCCTGTTGAACCTGTGCCTTCATCGTCGCAACCAAACCTACCCGCCGATGAAATGACCAATTTACCTGAAATTGGGCATACCTCTGCCAAGTCCGAAGTTTCTATAAGAAAAGAACCTGAGCGTAGCGAAGGATCCCCACCTGCAGGAGTGCAACCTACCTGTGCTACGCCAAACCCATCTGAGGAACCAGAGCTCCCTGGCCAAGCAGAGGCATCACCCAGCCTAAATGAGCCATTGCTCAGTCCAACTGAAGTACCCATTGAAACACCAACCTCACCTAATACTGTTGAATCTGATTCCGTCCGACGCTCTAGTCGGCAACGTCATCCGCCCAATCGCTTGCAGTACTCCGCGTTGGGCCAACCCCTTATTTCCGTAGTGCAAACCCTTTTTCATGTTTTAATTGACGCTTATAGCGATGTGTTGACTGCCTCTCCAGCTACCAACCCTTCACGTTCCCGTGTTTGCGATGTTTAGCATGCACCGGGAGTTGCATGGTTTAAAGGGGGGAGGGTGTAACCCCGGTGGAAAAACCATAATAGTATTCTAAGCTCTAAGCGTAATTACGTCATTGCCTGCGTAACTGTGTCACCCAGTCACGTTACCATGCGCGGGCCAATCAGTGCGCCATATAACCCGGTAGTGACAGGCTGCCGGTAGAGAGAGAACAAGGCGCGCTGTGGGAAAGCTGCTTGGAGGTACGTTTAATCGCCGTTTACTGCTGTTTTGTCGTATCATGCAACTGTAGCACCTTTAATCATTGTCGAACTGTAGGAGCCGACCACCGATGCAGGCAGATTCGCAATTGAAGCCGTGAACAAGAAAAACTACTGGACTGGTGAGTCTCGCTAACATTTAGCGTAGCACTCATTCATGGACAATATAGCGTAGCCTAGCCGCTTCCATCTGTTTGTATGGAGCGGTTAGTCTGTGGCTTTTATGCCCGTTTTTCCAAATGTCTATTGTGGAATTAATGTCGTATATTCAGGGAATTACTTGCTGCTCTGTTTGTGCCAATTTATGCACTTTTACGGCCCAAACCTGATAGTTGTTTGGTGCCCAGTTTACAGTATATTTGACGCACTTTAAAGATACACTACGTAGTACTATAGAATCACATCATTGATGTAATTATTAACTTGAATTGCTAGCAACTTGAATTATTTATTGTACAATTAGAAACATTGATTATGTATATTTATTATATGCACACCCAACTTTACACTGGTCCTGTTCAACTTTTATTCAGGCCAGGTGCCCTGTTCTGGCTTCATCCTGGATGGATGGTGAGCTAACCCGGAACCTGGACATAAGAGCTACTCAAGCATCTTCACCTCATCGGTGCTCCACTTCCCTTGTTCTCTGGTCGGCTGGTAGAAGGCTGTCCACCAGCCGCTCTGTATTTTCTCTGGTTTTCACTTTACCAGTGACTGACCCGTACCCTCACTCACTTTGGATTACCCATTTTCAACCCTTGCAAACTCTCCCGTTGAACACGAGGGCGTTCTTAAGGAACAATTTCAACACAGACTATTGTGTGCACTGTATTTGTGTGATAAACACATTATATATTTTTGTATTTGCACTTTTTATATTGTATCCTATTGTCTTGTTCTCAAATGGCCATTTGTTGTATATAGTTGTGTATATAGTTCGTATTAATATATGGTACCACCTAAGCAACCATCAGTCTCTCTCCACTCCTTGAGCCGAGTCTATATCTTCTGGTGTCCAGCCCATATCACTATACATTACCATTACTGTCAACACCACTGTAGTGACACACTTGCTACATAATACTCCCCACAACTGTACGACAACAGATAATACTCCTACAACTGTACGACTACAGATAATACTCCCTACAACTGTACGACAACAGATAATACTCCTACAACTGTACGACAACAGATAATACTCCCTACAACTGTACGACAACAGATAATACTCCCCACAACTGTACAAGAACAGATAATACTCCTACAACTGTACGACAACAGATAATACTCCCCACAACTGTACGACAACAGATAATACTCCTACAACTGTACGGCAACAGATAATACTCCCCACAACTGTACGACAACAGATAATATTCCTACAACTGTACGACTAGAGTAGAGACGTCTCCTGTCTCGTCTCATCTTTCGTCTCTTGTCTCGTCTCTCGTCTCTCTCCTTTCGTCTCGTCTCTTGTCTCTCGTCTCGTGTCTCCTGTCTTATCTCTCATCTCGTCTCTCGTCTCGTCTCTCGTCTCGTGTCTTGTCTCATGTCTCGTGTCTCGTCTCTCGTCTCCTGTCTCGTGTCTCGTCTCGTCTCTCGTCTCTCGTCTCTCGTCTCCTGTCTCCTGTCTCCTGTCTCGTCTCTCGTCTCGTCTCTCGTCTCTCATCTCAGGTCTCGTCTCTCGTCTTGTCTCTCGTCTCGTCTCTCGTCTCATGTCTTGTCTCGTCTCTCGTCTCCTGTCTCGTCTCCTGTCTCGTCTCTCGTCTCGTCTCTCATCTCTCGTCTCATCTCTCGTCTCGTCTCTCGTCTTTCGTCTCGTGTCTTGTCTCATGTCTCGTCTCTCGTCTCTTCTCTCGTGTCCTGTCTCCTGTCTCGTCTCTCGTCTCCTGTCTCCTGTCTCGTCTCTCGTCTCTCGTCTCGTCTCTCGTCTCCTGTCTCCTGTCTCCTGTCTCCTGTCTCGTCTCTCGTCTCTCGTCTCTCGTCTCGTCTCTCGTCTCATGTCTTGTCTCGTCTCTCGTCTCCTGTCTCGTCTCTCGTCTCGTCTCTCATTTCTCGTCTCGTCTCTTCTCTCCTGTCTCCTGTCTCCTGTCTCGTCTCTCGTCTCTCGTCTGTCCCACCCGTCGTGTCCACGGCGGTCTGACCTTCTTCTGTGGCGTGGGAGCGCAGTCTGTGGAGGAGCTGAGCGCGAGTCTCCGCGTCTCCGGACAAACTGAACACGTAGGCCATCAGAGCTGTGGTGTAGAGGTTCTCCAGGTTCTTCGAGTGGTTCTTCAGACACGAGAGGCTACGTTCTATCACCAAGTCCTGACCAGAGGACACCAGAGGAGCCAATTGTTAAAGAAATTATAAGATTATGTTCAAATATATTCCATTGTTAAACTTATTATTGCAATCTTGTTCTTAATGTCTAACATCCTTGACATGGTTAGATTTGTGAAACAGGATATGGAAATCAGCTGTAAGACCACTGCTGGTCTGACTCACACACTATGATATCATATATGATATCAATATGACATCAGCACTTATGATAAAATGTGTTCCAGAAAGATAAGCCCCTGATTCCTCATATCTTGTTTCAGTCACAAACTGTGTATGTTCCTATGATTCATGCGATCTGTGTGTCATGTGATTAACTCAATAAAAGCTGAAGCGGCATTCTCGTTGTTGGGCGACATTGGTGAACTGACTCAGGTGCGGTCAGTCTCTCTGTTCCCCATTGCTGCAACTAAAACTTCAACCTGTTGTCCCTGGTTGTTCTTTTAGTAATACTGTGGCAGTATTGAACCTGTGATCTCACTCTGACACCAATAGTACTAGTACTAGTAGTAACAGTAGTAATTATACAGGTATTACTAGTGGATTGAAACCCTCCACAAAGGTTCTGCAGTAGTAGTACTAGTTGATGGAATAATTATATATTATTAACTTTTGTGATTCTTTAATTTTTAGAAATGAAGCTTTAAAAGTGTGTACGTGACGTGATCATATGTTTTGAGTTGCAGAAAGGCCAGATATCTGAGGGGAGACGTAAGCAGACAGCTTGGCTCCTCCAATATCTAAGTCACAGTGACATTGTCCCTGTGAAAGATGTCATATCTGGGAATTATCTTATAAGTGTTTTTGTTTTTAATAATTATGTTTTGGTTTTAATGATTATGTTTTGGTTTTAATAATTATGTTTTGTCGGTTGTCCTGCCACATGTTCCCCCACCCCTTATGGGCAGGACAGACCATGTGTAACTAGGGATCTGAAAAACTGAATAAATAGTAAGCTGGGGGCACAGAGAACCAGGACGCTCAGAGCAGATTGGGCCAAGAGCATTTTTGTAACCTGGGCATTCTCTCTGACTGTTCTCCAGTTGCAAGTGAAAAAACCTAATCTCTCTTGTCTTCCTTTCCTGTGTACAGAATATGTTGGGTTTTTACCAGCACCCATCACGAGTAGTAGTAGCAGTTGCGGTTGCAGTAGTAGTAGTAGTAGTAGTAGTAGTAGTAGTAGTAGTAGTAGTAGTAGTAGGAGGAGGAGTAGTTGTGCAGTAGTAGTAGTAGTAGTAGTAGTAGTAGTAGTTGTGCAGTAGTAGTAGTAGTAGTAGTAGAAGCAGCAGCAGTAGAGCAGTAGTAGTAGTAGTAGTAGCAGCAGTAGTAGTAGTAGTAGTAGTAGTAGTAGTAGTAGCAGCAGCAGCAGCAGTAGTAGTAGTAGTAGTAGTACTAGAAGCAGTAGTAGTAGTAGTAGTAGTAGTAGTAGTAGTTGCAGTAGTAGTAGTAGTAGTAGTAGTAGAAGCAGTAGTAGTAGTAGTAGTAGCAGCAGCAGTAGTAGTAGTAGTAGAAGCAGTAGTAGTAGTAGTAGTAGCAGCAGCAGTAGTAGTAGTAGTAGTAGTAGTAGTAGTAGTAGTAGTAGTGCAGTAGTAGTAGTAGAAGTAGTTGCAGTAGTAGTAGTAGTAGTAGTAGTAGTAGTAGTAGTAGTAGCAGCAGCAGCAGTAGTAGTAGTAGCAGTAGCAGCAGCAGTAGTAGTAGTAGTAGTTGTTGTGCAGTAGTAGTAGTAGTAATAGTAGTAGTAATAGTAGTAGTAGTAGTAGTAGTAGTAGTAGTAGTAGTAGTAGTAGTAGTAGTAGTAGTAGTAGCAGTAGTAGCAGTAGTAGCAGCAGTAGTAGTAGTAGTAAAAGTACTTACAGATTTGGTCATGTTCATCTCCAGAAAAGTCGCTGTGATGTAAGCACTGAGGGTGACGTCATCAGAGACTCCGCCCTGAAAAACACACAGGCTCAAGTGTTTTGCCCAAAGACACAATGGAAGATACTAAGAACTACACCAGGACTAAACCAGGACTGAACCAGGACTAAACCAGTTCTAAACCAGGACTATCCTAGGGCTAAACCAGCTCTATCCATGGTATATACAGGAGGACTATCCTAGGACTAAACTAGGACTAAGTCAGGTCTTTCCTAGATCTATCCCAGGACTAAGCAAGGTCTAAATCCAGTCTAAACCCAGTCTAAACAAAGCCTAAACCAAGACTAAACCAGGTCGATACCAGATCTAAACCAAGTCTAAAGCAGGACTAAACCAGGTCTCAACCAAGTCTAAACCAGGACTAAACCAGGTTTAAACCAGGACTAAACCGCGTTTAAACCAGGTTTAAACCAGGACTAAACCGGGTTTAAACCAGGTTTAAACCAGGACTAAACCGGGTCTAAACCAGGTTTAAACCAGGACTAAACCGGGTCTAAACCGGGTCTAAACCAGGACTAAACTGGGTCTAAACCGGGTCTAAACTAGGACTAAACCGGGTCTAAACCAGGTCTAAACCAGGACTAAACCAGGCCTAAACCGGGTCTAAACCAGGTCTAAACCAGGTCTAAACCGGGTCTAAACCAGGTCTAAACCAGGACTAAACCGGGTCTAAACCAGGTCTAAACCAGGTCTAAACCAGGTCTTCGGCTGGTCCCACCTTCATCCTGTTGTTGAAGAGTTTTCCTGATGGTTCGAAGCACCCATCGTCCCTCTGTCGGCTCAGGAGCCAAGTCCGAGACAGGAGAATCTTTTCTGGGTCGATGTAGATGAACGCCTGGGCCTTGGAGAAGCACCGGACCACGAACGACGTCAGCCTCAAACATACGAGGAAGAAGAGGAGGTGACGAAGAGACACCAAACTAACCCTGATGCCCTGTCACTCCCTGAGGCTACAACAGCATCCTAACCTGGCTGCCCCCTTATGGCCGTGTATTGACGTACGACCACGTGAGTTTGACGTCGCCCACAGCGTTCATCTCAAATGAAGCTCATGATGATGGTTACAGGGGCAATTTTTGGTGCCAGGTTCTTTTCTGTTATGAAGAGGATTTTTTTTTTACCAACAAACTAGCGGAAAAAAAAAAAAAAAAACAGGATCATGCAGAGTGGGTGGGTGGGGAGTCCTTGCCTCAGGTGGAGGAGTTCAAGTATCTCGGGGTCTTGTTCACGAGTGATGGGAAGATGGAGCATGAGATTGACAGGCGGATTGGTGCAGCGTCGGCAGTGATGCGGTCGCTGTACCGGACCGTTATGGTGAAGAGGGAGCTGAGCCGAAAGGCAAAGCTCTCGATTTACCGTTGATCTATGTTCCTCCCCTCACCTATGGTCATGAGCTCTGGGTAATGACCGAAAGGATGAGATCGCGGATGATGGAATAATTATATATTATTAACTTTTGTGATTCTTTAATCTTTAGAAATGAAGTTTCAAAAGTGTGTACGTGACTTGTGATCATATGTTTTGAGTTGCAGAAATGCCAGATATCTGAGGGGAGACGTAAGCAGACAGCTTGACATTGTCCCTGTGATAGATGGAATTATCTTACAAGTGTTTTGGTTTTAATGATTATGTTTTGGTTTTAATGATTATGTTTTGGTTTTAATGATTATGTTTTGTCGGCTGTCCTGCCACGTGTTCCCCCACCCCCTTTATGAGCAGGATTGCACGTGTAACTAGGGTTGTGAAAAACTGAATAAATACGCAGCGGAAGGCACAGAGGGCCAGAACGCTCAGAGCAGACTGTGGCCAGAGCATTTGTGATCTGGGCTTTCTCTCTGATCGTCCTTCGCTTGCAAGTGAAAAACCTAATCTGTCTTGTCTTCGTTTCCTTGTGTACAGAATATGTTAGGTTTTTATCAGCACCCATCAAATGGTCCTTCGTAGCCGGATCCCAACACACCTAAGGACTCCAGGAGGTGACGGAGGCTCGGGAAAGACAGTGGCCACTGCATCTGAGACTTTTAACGGCCGACTCTCATTCATCGCTTGGAGTCTGAGGGTTGACGGGATACCGAAGGAGGAAGACAACCAGACTCAAAAGAACTGAGTGAGTACGTCTAAGTTTAAAACGTGTGTGACTGAGGGTCATAGCGCGTAGAAAACCCTAACAATCCTAGGCTCTATTAGGTAAAACGTGGACTAGTGTCCCTCTATCGGGTGTCAGGTGAGTCACTGGCAGGTAGTAAAACACTGGGTGGAGTAGTATCCTTCTAACGGGTGACAGGTTAGTCACATACAGTTAGTAAATTACTGAAGGATGCGGTAGCCCTTTATCGGGTAACAGGTTAGTTACTGGCTAGATAATAAAAGACCGTGAAAATCGGACTCAAAGGAATAAAAGTTCTGTGTGAAAGTGTGTATGACTGGAATTACAAGCCGTTAACACTGTAATTCATATAAACTGTTCAGAATAATACAGTAACGTATTGTAGATGCAGAGGCAAGATTTTTCCACCTGCTCATTGCACTGTGACAGGTTGAAGTGAAAAATACTACAATACTGATTATTACTGTCTGAACAAATCACATCCCAACCTATAGAGACTCCTCTCTGGACAAAAGGGTTGGACCAAATTGATCAAAAATGGGAAACAAAAAGACAAAACTTCAGAGTAAGGACTATAAAAGTGTCGCGCAACAAAATAAAGACAAAATAAAATACTTAAAATTATGGGCAACAAAATATAACTTTAAAGGGAAGTTAAACACTGTAGAGATAATACAGTTAAGAGAGAAGATCTTTTCAGATTGTGAAGGAGACTTTAAAAAAATGAAAAAGAAGGATATTACGACACGGATTTCTGGTTAAAAATAGCAGAGCAAAGAGAGGCAGGAAAAAATAAAACCATGCTTTTGAAACACGATGACCCGGACCTAGAGACAGGAGTGACACAAAGACGAAAACAAAGAATAAGGCGAGAACCTACTCCAGAACCAGAATCATACATAGAGACAGATGAAGAAGAAGGAGTAAAATTAAGATCACTAACTGACTCAGAAATAGTGCGACACGCAGGACACAGAAGCCCTCACAGTCCTCACCCACCACCATATATTTCTGCAGAACGAAGCACTCCGAAAAACCTATACCCAGTAGAGGACTTACAAAAAATGCAAATAGATGAAAATAAACGTTTAACAAGAGCAGAAGCAAGGGACAAACACATAAAGCTGACATTTAACAAAGAATTGGGAAGTGAAAAAGTAGTGGTAATACACGTGGACGCACCTAGCCCCATAACCAGCGCCCCTCCCCTGAGTTCAAATACACATAGTAGCCCTGCATCTAAAAATACAAATCCACTCTATTCAGAAGATCCAACAATTTTCCAAGCACCAATGATAGCAGTGGTGAACCCAAGAGCAGGTCAACTAGTGGACGAAGCGGATAATGACGGACCACGTCATCCAGACACACTCTTTGTCTATAGACCATGGTCAGACTCAGACGTAACAGAGGCAGTAAAAGGATTGACCCCATATAAAGATGATGTAACTAAATTTTGCAACGAAATGAAGCAATTGCATGAGTCATATAGACTAAACGGAAACTAAATGGAAAGATGTTATAGAAAAGCGTTAGGGCACCACTGGGCAACAGTCTCAGGAGACTGGAATAGCAGAGACCAGCCACAAGGTGGAGCACAAGTAGGACCTATACTACAGTATGATAGTGACGTCTTACAAGGACGAGTGGCAGCATTACATGATAGAATCAGAGGAAGATTTAGACGGGCTCCCAACTATGGTATAATAAACCGTACAAAACAAAAGGATGATGAGTTATTCGAGGATTATCAACTCAGAATGAGAGAAATATTTACAAACAATAGCGGATTAGAAGATAGAGAAGATAACAACTGCCCATACAGACAACAACTAAAAAACGCTTTACATGCAAATTCCAGACCAGAAGTCCATAGATGGATAGAGAAGCATTATGTAGGTTTCGGTACAGGAACATTAGACAATTATATAGAACAAGCCAGTCATGCAGACAAAACCACAAGAGAAAAAAGGAAAGAAAATGCTAAACGAAACGCAGCATTCATGATGACATCAGAAGGGGGTGAGAATGAGATATATTTCACAGGAATGGTAAATAGGGGACGGGGGAAAGGTAAAGGGGGAAAAGGAAGGGCCAGAGGTAGGGGGCGTCCAGGAAGAGGAGGTTACGAAAATCAGAGAAACAATAATCAGAAACAGGAGGAGAATGAGCAGACGGGTGAGGAAAATGTGTGTTGGTATTGCAAAAAGCCAGGACACTTCAAGAGAGACTGCAGGAAATACCAAGCAGCATGTGAAAGATGGGAAAATGACGCATGACTAGACCAAGACAAAACAAAACAGAATTAGAAATTGGAGATCAAAAGGAATGGGAAGAATTTGATAGACACCATGAACGAGTAGATCCAAAAGATTTTGACACAAAAATACCCAGAGAATGGTATCCATGGGAAAATGAAGAAAAAGTGCTTACAGATGTGTATGCAGCTTTAAGAGCCACACATAACTTACCTCAAATAGACTTATTGGTAAACGGACAGAAAATAAAGTTCTTATGCGATACAGGCGCATGTAAGACCACAATAAACAAGGGAGTGCCAGGAATGACACTGAGCTCAGTAACAATGTCAGTAAGAGCAGCAAACGGACAGGTGAGTCAAGTCCCAATAAGTTTATTGACGCTGACAGATCCAGACAGACTGAGCATAGAAAGCACAGTGTTATTTTTGGAGGACTGCCCTCCTTTGCCCTTTGTCTCCTGGGAAGGGATGGACTGAGCAGTCTGAAACTAGCACTGTTCCCAGAATCAGGAGGCAACATGAAGGTAGTTCGCGCAAGAGACATACCATCACCACAACACAGTTTTGTTATACAAAAGGCAGGAATTCCACGTTATTGGTACGGGTATCAAATACCACACAATGACGTAGGAAAAACGGGAAGTGCATTGTTAAAAGAGGCAAAATCAGCAGTACCTACACCCTTTAAACCAATCTCTACAATGCCAGTGGACGAACTACACATAACATATTTCAGACATGAAAGAGGACCAGATAAACAATATTTTGTATATTCTGACAACGAAACGTTTTGCGTTGCGGATATACATCTAAAGTGGAAAGATGAAAAAGACAAAAGATTCATTGAAAGAACACACACACCTATGCACGTCTCATTGATGAAACCCGTAGAATGGGAATGGAAAACCCTAGGACAAGTCATGGCAGAGTGTTATAGATGCAAAGATTGGGTAACTACAGGACCAACAACACAAACAGGATGTCACAATTGGACCAGACAAGCATTATTTTCGCCAATACATGTCACACCATTTCAGTGCCTCCAACCATCAGATGACGTAGGGCAGTGATATTCCCTCACTGAAGAGGATGAAGCATTGCTGAAACAAGTTCCAGAAAAGTTTTGGTCTACAGGACCATCAGATGTAGGATTGATAAAAGGAGTAGAACCGGTACAGATAAGACCAAAATCAGAATGGAGACCATGTGTAAGACAATATCCATTGAAACCTGAAGCCTTAGAAGGCATAAAACCAGTTATACAAGATCTGTTAAAGGCAGGAGTGTTAATAGAGTGTAATGACTCACCATGTAATACTCCTAATTTTCCAGTACAAAAAGCAGCGCCATCTGTAGGATGGAGAATGATACAAGATCTACAAGCAGTAAACCAAGCAGTGATTCAGAGAGCACCGTGTGTTCCTGATCCACATACACTTCTAAATTCATTACAACCAAATTCACAGTATTTTACGGTCATAGACATTTCAAATGCATTTTTCTCAATCCCAGTACACAAAGACAGTCAATTTTGGTTTGCGTTCACCTACAATAATAAACGCTACAGTTATACCCGGTTACCACAGGGTACCTGCGAATCTCCCACAATATACTCACAGGCTATGAGTTCGAATTTGTCTAAATTTACACCTCCAGGAGGAAGTCAAATCTTACTTTACGTGGATGATATTTTGATTTCATCGCCAGATAAGGAAACATGCCAAAAAGATACAATAGCGTTATTAAAATATCTAGCAGAAAACGGACATAAAACAAGTAAAAATAAAGTACAATTTTGTAAACAAGAAGTCAAATACTTAGGCCATTCTGTCAGTAATGGAGGCAGAGCAATTACTAACGACAGAAAAGCAGCTATCCTGAATGCACCAAAACCAGAAACCAAAAAACAAATTATGTCTTTTTTAGGATTAACGAATTACTGCAGACAATGGATTCCATGCTATGCAGAATTAACACATCCATTAAGCCAACTAATATATGAGACTCCAATAGAAATGAAAGATAAATTAAGATGGACGCAGGAGGCAGAAAAGGCATTCTGTGATCTAAAACAAACTTTAGTCTCAAGTGTAAGTTTAGCCTTACCGGATTATTCAAAACCCTTTGTGCAAATGGTAGATTGTAAAGGCATATTTATGACGTCAGTAATCACACAACTGCATGGAACCAAACTAAGACCTATAGCCTACTATTCAACTAAACTTGACAGTGTAGCGCAAGCGATGCCCCACTGTCTGAGAGCCGTAGTAGCAGCGTCTGTAGCAGTAGAAGCTTCAGCAACAGTAGTGTTATTTCACCCATTAACACTCAAAGTACCGCACGCTGTAGCAGTATTACTATTACAGAGCAACCACTCATTTTTATCACCAGCAAGACATCTTTCATGTATGACAAATTTATATTCACAACCACATTTAACCATAGAAAGATGTGCAGTTTTAAATCCAGCCACTTTAATGCCGACTGAGGATGACGGAATCCCACATAATTGCAAAGAATTGGTAGAACAATCAACAAAATGTAGAGAAGATTTATTAGATACTCCAATTGAAGGAGCAGAAATTGTATTTGTAGATGGATCATCTAAAAAAGACAATTATGGAAAAACACAGACAGGGTATGCAGTAACAACAGTAAATAAAGTATTAAAAGCAAATAAATTACCTCCAAATTATTCAGCACAGGCAGCAGAATTAGTAGCACTAACAGAAGCATGCAAATTATTTAAAGGCAAGAACGTAACAATATATACAGATAGTCAATATGCATATGCGACAACTCACGTATTTGCACAATATTGGAAAAATAGAGGAATGAAGACTTCTACAGGAAAACCAGTAATTCATGCTGAATTATTAACAGAATTAATAAAAGCAGTACAATTACCAAATAAAATAGCTATTTGTAAATGTGCAGCACACAAATCAGGAACAGATGAAGTAACAAGAGGAAATGCAATGGCAGATAAAACAGCTAAAGACGCAGCAGAATACAAAATAAATACATATTCTTTAATGGAAGGGACCCAATTAAACAAAAAAAATACTACAAGACATGCAAGAACAAAGCCTTAAAACTGAAATAAACCTATGGAAAAGAAAAGGAGCACAAATAAAAAACGACATATATATGTGACCAGAAAATAAACCAATACTACCACAGAATTTATATAGATACGCAGCAATATTGAGCCATGGTAAATCACATGTCTCAACAGGAGGGATGGTATCTATGATAAATACGCAGTATACAACTTATGGATTTAATAACTACTCAAAAAAATTTTGTAGAAGATGCATAATATGTGCGAAACATAATCCACAAGTAAATCTTAGACCAACTAGAGATAAATTTCCAGAACCACAATACCCATTTCAAGAAATACAGATGGATTTTATTCAACTAAATCAAAGTGAAGGTATGAAATATTGTTTAGTAATCATAGATGTGTTTTCAAAATGGACAGAGATATTTCCAACTAGACATCCAGATGCATTAACAGTAGCAAAAGCGTTATGCAAAGAAATTATACCTAGATATGGATTAGTGGAAGTGATCCGATCGGATAATGCTAAACATTTTGTTAATGAAACCATAGAATTGATAGGAAAGAAATTTGATATAAAACTAAAAAACTTCTGTTCATATCACCCACAGTCAGCAGGACTAGTAGAAAGAAGAAATGGTACTATAAAAACCAGACTTAAAAAATGTATGGAAGAAACTAAAAGACCATGGACTAAATGTTTAGATTTAGTCAAGTTAGAATTAAATACTACAGCTATACAAGGGCTAACTCCATTTGAGATATTGTTTGGTAGACGATATAAAATACCACAATTTAAACAAATATGGGAAGATGGGGAAGATATGGACTTAGCTTCACACATGAGAAAAATGTTTGAAAAGCAAATAAACAAAAATACTGAAGTAGAACAACCCTGTTCTCAACAGGAAGAAGAGTTAGTGGAACCAGGGGACTGGATCTTGGTGAAAAGCATTAAGAAAAAACACTGGTATTCACCTAAGTGGGAAGGTCCTTATCAAGTATTGTTAACAACCCCAACAGCACTAAAAATAGCTGAGAGAGCAACTTGGATTCATCAAAGTCATTGCAAAAAAGTTATAAACTACAAAGATGCCGATAAATCACAGGAATAGAATACCAAAATGGTTAAAGACAGCTATAATGTGTTGGATATTGTTGACATTCTTTGTAATGACATTCCTACTAGTATGGTATCTATGGGAGACACCCATCGTCCAAGGAAATGAGACAAACATCACCACCATTTCCCCAGCAATCCTAGACAGACAAAAAAGACGGATGGGGAGCTTTCTTCCCCCAGCCTATGTTCCACGCCCATTATCAAAAAATCCATGTGATAAAAAGGAAGAAGGATACTCTTCTGTGTCATATGTTTGTTTTAATACATTGAAATTCATAAGTATGATTCACATACCAATGAATACCCTTTCTATAGGGGGATATAAAGGTGATGAATGGGAAGGTTATACATGGTATATGACTACATTTTATGGTGGATGGGGATACGTGTTTGCCACCACAGACAAAAGGTGGGCTGAAGATAGTTATGGGTGGGAGTCTAAAAAATGGGCTAGAAGACTTAAGATAGAAGTGATTAAATTGAATGGCAAATTAACTTTAGTAATGCTCTTTAACACAACAGCAGAACCATTAGAAGCAGGAATAGAATCAGGAGGTTATGGTTTTGAAGTACCATGTTATACCTTATTGTTATGTATTCATAAATCAGGAGTAAACCCATGCACAAAGTTTTTTTTATGTTCTAACATAACACAGGTTGACTCGACAGAACTGCCTCAGCAGAAGGAAAGTCTAGTGATAGGACCACGAACTTTCAGTAGTACAAAGATTAGAATAAACAACAACGCGCAAAAAACAGATGATTGGTTTCTAATAGCTACAGGAAAATCAGGACTCAACAACAACTGGTTGTTAATGGCGGAACAAACAGCTAATTCATCACCATCAGACTGTTTAGTATGTTTGGGATCTAGACCAGTTCTGAAAGTAGTCCCTGCACCCATTAACGAGACATGTATAATACCTATAATGACTCACACCAATCCACCAAACTGTTCTGACTTGGATAAAACTTTTCCAGTCACCCAACCTGTAAAGATTAAACCAGTATTTGATGCTAAAGTAGCACTTCAAAATTTCACGTGTGTAAATTTCAATGGAACAAAAAACATCTTAGGGAGAATCCAGCAGGAATTTTGTGAAACTAACATTAGTGGAGGTGACAACATAAAAGTAATATCCAGATCAGACGTGTGGTGGTGGTGCGGTGAACACAAGATCTATGACAAAATACTGTCTAACACTTCAGCTCGTTGTGCTTTGATTACACTGATTATGCCAGTGATAGTCCAACCAATGACTGCAGAAGAGATAAGTACACATTACCAACTTGTGCTTCCAGGACATTTAAATAGAAGGAAGCGAACTAGCCACACCCCGTGGTTAGGAGACGATGACCCAACCTATATTGACGATGTGGGCGTCCCTAGGGGCGTGCCTGACGAATATAAACTAGCAAATCAAATAGCAGCAGGATTTGAAAACATACCAGGAATTGTTGCATTCTTTCCAATTACGCCTAACAAAAATGTAGACAGAATCAACTACATCCACTATAACGTCCAAAAACTTGGCAACTACACCGAAACTGCACTATCTGCTGTACACGACCAACTTAAAGCTACCTCACTCATGGCCTTCCAGAATCGCATAGCGCTCGACATGTTACTAGCCGAGAAAGGAGGAGTTTGTGCAATCTTTGGGGATGTGTGTTGTACGTTTATCCCGAATAACGCCGCTCCCGAAGGTAAACTCACTAAGGCCTTGGATGGCCTAAGAGCTATGAACAAGCGAATGCAGGACCAATCGGGGGTAGATACTTCCATGTGGGATGGCTGGCTGGATGTATTTGGAAAATACAAAGCCCTGGTAACATCAGTCCTAATGTCAGTAGCAGTATTTGTAGCAATTTTGACCTTATGTGGGTGTTGTTGTATTCCATGTCTAAGAGCATTAATTAATAGATTAATTACAACTGCCATCTCACCCTTAACACAAGACACGGAAGGAATGATGCATTTACTGGCAGGTTATGAGGGCACTCTAGCGACACCCATTGACGAAGAAACAGATTTACAAAATGAATTGACTGACTTATTCCAAGAAACAGTCTAAGGAATTAGACACCCTCTGAGTGTACAATAACAATGAACGGGTAACTGAAAACCTGCAAAGAAGAGGTTACACGGGATATAACAAAAATTAATAAACAGGAGGGAAATGATGGAATAATTATATACAGTGAACCCTCGCTGTATCGCGGTTCACTCTTCGCGGCCTCGCTGTTTCGCGGATTTTTTTTCCAATTTTTTTTTTTTTTTTTTTCAATTTTTTTTATAGTGTAACTTTTTTTTACAGTGTAACATTCTGTCCTGCGCCCTGATTAGCTAAGAGACTAGACCAGGACTAAACCAGGTCTAAAGCAGGTCTAAACCAGGACTAAACCAGGTCTAAAGCAGGTCTAAACCAGGTCTAAACCAGGACTAAACCAGGTCTAGACCAGGGATGGTAGGGACAGAGTCTCTGATTTCGTTCACGAGAGCGCCTGGGTGACAGGAGGTGTGGCCTTTGTTTACTTGCACGAGCCATGGAAGAGAGTGCGAGCCGGACCATGGAAGAGCCAAGAATCAACATGGACGGGCTTGGCGCCTGGGCGCGCGGCGTCCGGGGGAGCCACATTCGAGGGAGCCGCAGCGGGGGGAGGACACTCGCGCGCACAGAGGAGACAGTGGCTCTTCCCCGTGAGAGGACGAGAGGATGAACCCGACCCCGTCCTAGAGAACTGTGGAGTATTGGCGACGCATTGATAGCGTCTGATTTTGGAGCCGGGGTGAAATGCAACCAACTCTTGTGAGCGCAGGTTAGTCTTTCCTGGTCTTGTGGTGCTCAGAGGCGTCTGTTAGCGGTTTGGCACTGTTAGGATTGGCTTGAGTCTTGCCCAAAATGATATCCAGGTCGCTTTCCACTCGACTTTCGCACATGGCATGGATATGTGGTACCAAAACAAACACACGTGTCCGCGCGCACGTGTCCGCGCACACGTGTCCGCGCGCACGTGTCCGCGTGTCATGTGCCCCCCACCCACTATTAATATATTTTAATGAAAATCTACAAAAGTTTGAGTGTTTAAACAAGAGAAAAATGTTAATACCAGTCTCAGAAAGGTGTATAATGTGTCTGGTGAAGCGTTTTCAGCCTTAAAACATGTAGAATAATTGTAAAATATAAAATTGTCCTACTTCGCGGATTTCACTTATTGCGGGCTATTTCTGGAACCTAACCCCCGCGATAAACGAGGGTTCACTGTATTATTAACTTTTGTGATTCTTTAATTTTTAGAAATGAAGCTTTAAAAGTGCGTGACTTGTGATCATATGTTTTGAGTTGCAGAAAGGCCAGATATCCGAGGGGAGACGTAAGCAGACAGCTTGGCTCCTCCAGTATCTAAGTCCCAGGGACATTGTCCCTGTGAAAGATGTCATATCTGGGAGTTATCTTATAAGTGTTTTACTTTTAATAATTATGTTTTGGTTTTAATGATTATGCTTTGGTTTTAATGATTATGTTTTGTCGGCTGTCCTGCCACCTGTTCCCCCACCCCTTATGAGTAGGACAGCCCACTGTAACCAGGGATGTGAAAAACTCAATAAATACGCAAGTGGGGGGCACAGAGAACCAGGACGCTCAGAGCAGAGTGGGCCAAGAGCATTATTGTAACCTGGGCATTCTCTCTGACTGTTCTCCACTTGCAAGTGAAAAAAACCTAATCTCTCTTGTCTTCCTTTCCTGTGTACAGAATATGTTGGGTTTTTAGCACCAGCACCCATCATTCACCTAAGTGGGAAGGTCCTTATCAAGTATTGTTAACAACCCCAACAGCACTAAAAATAGCTGAGAGAGCAACTTGGATTCATCAAAGTCATTGCAAAAAGGTTATAAACTACAAAGATGCCGATAAATCACAGGAATAGAATACCAAAATGACTAAAGACAGCTATAATGTGTTGGATATTGTTGACATTCTTTGTAATGACATTCCTACTAGTATGGTATCTATGGGAGACACCCATCATCCAAGGAAATGAGACAAACATCACCACCATTCCCCCAGCAATCCTACAAAGACAAAAAAGACGGATTGCAAGACTTCCTATCCCAGCCCAAGTTCCACACCGATACCAAAAAATCCATGTGATAAAAAGGAAGAAGGATACTCTCCTGTACCATATGTTTGTTTTAATACATTGAAATTCATAAGTATGATTCACATACCAATGAATACCCTTTTGATAGGGGGATATAAAGGTGATGAATGGGAAGGGTATACCTGGTATATGACTACATTTTATGCTGGATGGGGAGACGTGTTTGCCACCACAGATAAAACGTGGGCTAAAGATAGTTATGGGTGGGAACAGGAGTCTAAAAAATGGGCTAGAAGACTTAAGATGGAAGTGATTAAATTGAATGGCAAATTAACTTTAGTAATGCTCTTTAACACAACAGCAGAACCATTAGAAGAAGGAATAGAATCAGGAGGTCATGATCTGAAAGTACCATGTTATACCTTATCATTATGTATTCATAAATCAGGAGACGACCCATGCACAAAGTTTTTTATATGTTCTAACATAACACAGGCTGACTCGACAGAACTGCCTCAGCAGAAGGAAAGTCTAGTGATAGGACCACAAACTTTCACTAGGAAAAAGATTAGGATAGACAACAACGCGCAAAAAACAGACGATTGGTTTCTAATAGCTACAGGAATATCAGGACTCAACAACAACTGGTTGTTAATGGCGGGACAAGCAGCTAATTCATCACTATCAGACTGTTTAGTATGTTTGGGATCTAGACCAGTTTTGAAAGTAGTCCCTGCACCCATTAACGAGACATGTATACTACCTATGACTAACACCAATCCACCAAACTGTTCTGACTTAGATAAACTTTTCCAGTCACCCAACCTGTAAAGATTAAACCAGTATTTGATGCTAAAGTAGCACTTCAAAATTTTACGTGTATAAATTTCAGTGGAACAAAAAACATCTTAAGAAAAATCCAGCAGGAATTTTGTGAAACTAACATTAGTGGAGGTGACAACATGAAAGTAATATCCAGATCAGACGTGTGGTGGTGGTGCGGTGAACACAAGATCTATGACAAAATACTGTCTAACACTGTCTTACACTGATTATGCCAGTGATAGTCCAACCAATGACTGCAGAAGAGATAAGTGCACATTACCAACTTGTGCTTCCAGGACATTTAAATAGAAGGAAGCGAACTAGCCACACCCTGTGGTTAGGAGAGAATGACCCAACCTACATTGACGCTGTGGGTGTCCCGAGGGGCGTGCCTGACGAATATAAATTAGCAAATCAAATAGCAGCGGGATTTGAAAACATACCAGTAATAGCTGCATTCATTCCAATTACGCCAGAATCAACTACATTCACTATAACATCCAGAAACTTGGTAACTACACTGAAACTGCACTATCTGCTATACACGACCAACTTAAAGCTACCTCACTCATGGCCTTCCAGAATCACATAGCGCTCAACATGTTACTAGCCGAGAAAGGAGGAGTTTGTGCAATCTTTGAGGATGTGTGTTGTACGTTTATCCCGAATAACGCCGCTCCCGAAGGTAAACTCACTAAGGCCTTGGATGGCCTAAGAGCTATGAACAAGCGAATGAAGGACCAATCGGGGGTAGATACTTCCGTGTGGGACGGCTGGCTGGATGTATTTGGAAAATACAAAGCCCTGGTAACGTCAGTCCTTGTGTCAGTAGCAGTATTTGCAGCAATTTTTACCTTATGTGGGTGTTGTTGTATTCCATGTTTAAGAGCATTAATTAATAGACTAATTACAACTGCCATCTCACCCTTACCACAAGACAAGGAAGGAATGATGCATTTGCTAGCAGCTTATGATGGCACTCTAGCGACACCCATTGACGAAGAAACAGATTTACAAAATGAATTGACTGACTTATTCCAAGAAACAGTCTAAGAAATTAGACACCCTCTGAGTGTACAATAACAATGAACGGGTAACTAAAAATCTGCAAAGAAGAGGTTACACGGGATATAACAAAAATTAATAAACAGGAGGGAAATGATGGAATAATTATATATTATTAACTTTTGTGATTCTTTAATCTTTAGAAATGAAGTTTCAAAAGTGTGTACGTGACTTGTGATCATATGTTTTGAGTTGCAGAAATGCCAGATATCTGAGGGGAGACGTAAGCAGACAGCTTGGCTCCTCCAATATCTAAGTCACAGTGACATTGTCCCTGTGATAGATGTCATATCTGGAATTATCTTACAAGTGTTTTGGTTTTAATGATTATGTTTTGGTTTTAATGATTATGTTTTGGTTTTAATGATTATGTTTTGTCGGCTGTCCTGCCACATGTTCCCCCACCCCTTTATGAGCAGGACTGCACGTGTAACGTGTTGTGAAAAACTGAATAAATACGCAGCGGAAGGCACAGAGGGCCAGAACGCTCAGAGCAGACTGTGGCCAGAGCATTTGTGATCTGGGCTTTCTCTCTGATCGTCCTCCGCTTGCAAGTGAAAAACCTAATCTGTCTTGTCTTCCTTTCCTTGTGTACAGAATATGCTGGGTTTTATCAGCACCCATCAGCGGATACAAGCGGCCGAAATGAGTTTCCTCCGCAGAGTGACTGGGCACTCCCTTAGAGATAGAGTGAGGAGCTCAGTCACACGGGAGGAGCTCGGAGTAGAGCCGCTGCTCCTCCACGTCGAGAGGAGCAGCTGAGGTGGCTCGGGCGTCTGTTCCGGACGCCTCCTGGACGCCTCCCTCGAGAGGTGTTCCGGGCATATCCCACCGGGGAAGGCCCCGGGGAAGACCCAGGACACGCTGGAGGGACTATGTCTCCCGGTTGGCCTGGGAACACCTTGGGGTCCCCCCGGAGGAGCTGGAGGAAGTGTCTGAGGTAAAGGAAGTCTGGGAGTCCCTGCTTAGACTGTTGCCCCCGCGACCTGGACCCGGATAAGAGGAAGAACATGGATGGATGGCATGTAGAGCGGGTTAATTTGAACATTTTAAGACCAACATGACGAGGTTCAGAGCAGCAGTGACAGAAGAGAGGCCACGATATTCCAATGTGAGTCAATAGGAGCCAGGGTCAGTAGGAACAGGAAGACTTCCTGTTTGGAGCGTGGCGGCTAGCACGTTAGCAATGTCCATTTAACTGTTGAGATAAATGTTTCTATGGATACGATGCACAACATGATGATTACTACAAATATTAAGTACGTGATTTTTACTTGTACAGTTACTCGTGAGCCTACCACGTGTTGGCGTCTCCTCGGCCGAAGGCGCTGTAGCCGCCATTCGAGTGTTTGTAGTTCAGCTGTCTCTGGTATCCTGCAACAAAAAGGATCAGTACAGGCGCCGGGAGGGCATCTGACACACAAGGACACTTGAGGATGGCAGGTAGTAGTAAAGCAGTAGTAGTAGTAGTCGTGGTAGCAGTATTATTATTATAGTGCATGGACAGGTGAGGTAGGGAGGGCATCTGGCTGAATCTCACCGCTCTGGAGGAACTTGAGGGCCTTGTCAGTGACGGCAGGGCTGAGCTGCTGTGTGTTCCTCAGATACTCAAGGATGTAGATGTTTGGAGCGAGAAGAGCCATGTTCTGCTCTCCGCATCCATACGGCATCTTCAGGAGACCATCCAAGTTCTTCATCGCACGACCCAAAATGTCTCCTACAGCCCGGAAAACACACGGGAACAAGAACATACAGAACTTTTACTACATTTAAAGCTTCTATAACCTGCAAAATGGACTCTTGTGAACTTTAAGTCATGTTCTAATGTTGTTCCTCCTCAAAAACAGACCTGGAGTTGTGTTTTGTTTCAGTCACATGTTTGAGGAACTCTTTATTATTCATCTGTCTACATCTCCAAAGCTCCAAACGCTCTGTTTCACCTCGTGATGTCATGAAGTGGTAGTTTTCAAGTGAACAGCTCCTTTTACCTTTAGTTCAGTCGAGATTGGCAATTCCAGAGCTGAACTCAAACAAATGATTGTAGGGAAGGTGTGTGCAGTTTAAAAAAACACAATGGAGCACTTCCTGTATCACCACATGACGACATCACAAGGTGGAACAGAGTGTTTTCAGTTTGAGAGAAGAATTCAGCCTTAATCTGCAGGGTTTGGTCTGTATGTGCTCCTCAAAGGCGCACATACAGCCAGGAGTTTTTGCTCAACATTAGCAGAAATAACGCTATAAACAACGGTCTGTTTTGGGAGCTCTCATCACCACCGACCCCCACTCCTAGATCTTGCCCGCAGTGGAGGCGCCACAAGTGGTGCGAGAGGAAACAGAAGCGAGGTAAACGCAGAGGCGTCCGGAATAGGCTAGCGGGTAACCTGCACAAGCCAGTGCTCCCCACCATTGTACTGGCTAATGTACACTCGCTGGATAATTAAATGGACCACGTATGTTTACTTCGAGCTACACTAAAGTCAGTGAAAGAGAGTTGTGTCCTTGTATTCATGGAAACATGACTCAACGACAGCATCCCTGACAGCGCCATACAACTCGACCAGCTAGCATGCCACCAGGCGGACAGAGCTCTCCTCGAAGGAGGTAAGACTCGCGGCAGAGGACTCTGTGTTTATATGAACAATGCCTGGTGTCGGGATGATGTCGTGGTCTGTAAACACTGTTCACCACTGCTAGAGACGATGATCATCAAGTGTAGACCGTTCTACCTGCCGAGGGAATTCACAGCCATACTACTGCTGTTTATATCCCTCCAAATCCAATAATAACAACAGGAGCGAGGCACTTAACGAACTGTACCAGCACTTGAGAAAGCAGCAAACTGCCCATCCAGATGCTTTTCTCCTTCTGGTGGGCGACTTCAGCCACGCAGACCCAAAGTCTGTGTTTCCTAAATTATAGAAACCCATCACTGTTCCTACAAGGAAAAACAACATATTGGATAGTGTTTACACGACCCGGAGGGGAGACTACAAAGCCCCCCCCCTCCCCCACCTGGGCGCCTCTCTGACCACAGCACTGTCATGCTAATGCAGCATACAGGCCACTGGTCAAAACCACCAAACCAGTTCAGAAGCAGGTACAGGTGTGGTCAGAGGGGTCCTCAAAGGCACTGCAAGACTGGTTCTCCACCACAGACTGGGAGATATTCAAACAGGCTGCCACCCACAACAACATAAATAAATCTACAGGAATATACAGTGCACTGATGATGCCATAGACACCAGGACCATCGCTGTTCGGGCCAACCAGAAGCCATGGCTCACAGGGGAGGTCTACAGGCTGCTGAGGGTAAGGAACGCTGCCTTCAGAGCTGGAGACGAAGTGGGCCTAAGGACAGCGAGGGCAAACCCGTCACGTGGCATCAGGGAGGCTAAGAGACAATACTCTAGGAAGATAGCACGGCACTTTAACAAGAGCAGAGACACGCCGAGTCTGTGGCAGGGGATACAGACCATAACGGACTACAAGCCAATGCCACAGACTGCAGACAACTCCACCTGTCAGCTCCACCTGTTCTTTGCTCACTTTGAGGCACACAACAGCACCCCGGCACAGAAGTCTCCACCCCCTCCCGGTGATCAGGTACTGACACTGTCCCCGGACAGCGTGAGGAGATCCCTCAGCAGGATCAACGCACGCAAAGCTCTGGGAACGGACAACATCCCTGTTCGTGTACGGAGAGACTGTGCTGCGGAACTCACAGAGGTCTTTACGTACATCTTCAACACATCTCTGAGCCAGGCTGTTGTCCCCACATGCCTCAAGACCTCCACCATCATCCCCGTGCCGAAGAAGTCGTCTCCATCCTGGCTTAACAAAATACCGTCTGGTTGCGCTTACACCCATCCTCATGGAGTACTTCTTCGCATGGCTCGTCATGCAACACATCAAGACATCTCTCCCCTCCACCCTGGACCCACTTCAATGTGCATACTGGTGTAACCGCTCGACCGATCATGCAATATCCACAGCCCTCAAGTCACCCCTCACACACCTGGACACCAGAGACCAGAGATATTTTAGAATGCTGTTCACTGACTTCAGTTCAGCTTCAACACCATCGTCCCCCAGCAACTCATACTCAAACTAGACAAGCTGGAGATCAACACCTCCACGTGCAACTGGCTGCTGGATTTCCTGACAGGAAGACCGCAGGCAGTACGGGTCGGCAGCAACACCTCCAGCACCATCACACTGAACACGGGGGCTCCCCAAGGATGTGTGCTGAGCCCCCTTGTCTTCACTCTGCTGACCCACGACTGCACACCGTCACACAGCTCCAACCTCTTCATCAAGTTTGACCCACGACTGCACACCGTCACACAGCTCCAACCTCTTCATCAAGTTTGCGGATGATACGACTGTGTCGGGTCACATCAGCGATGACGATGAGACTCACTATAGGAGCGAGGTGAGCCGCCTGGTCAAGTGGTGCAGTAACAACAACCTCTCCCTGAACGTGGAGAAGACAAAGGAGATTGTGGTAGACTTCAGGAGAGCACACACACAGCACGCCCCCCTCACCATCACCGGGGCTGCTGTGGAGAGAGTAAGAAGCACCAAGTTCCTGGGTGTGCATATCTCTGAGGACCTCTCCTGGTCAAAGAACACTGCATCACTGGCCAGTAAAGCCCAACAGCAACACTTCCTCCACAAGCTGAAGAGAGCCAGAGCCCCAGCTCCATCATGAGCACCTTCTACAGAGGCACCATAGGTCACATCCTCACCAGCTGCATCACTGTGTGGTATGGCACCTGCACCGTGTCCTGCCTGAAAAAGCTACACCGAGTAGTGAGAACAGCTGAGAGAATCGTGGGTGTCTCTCTCCCCTCCCTGCAGGACATCTACCGCACCCGCCTCACCCGCCTCACCCTCTGGGTGATCCCACCCACCCATCCAACTGCCTCTTCAGTCTGCTGCCATCAGGAAGGAGACTGAGGAGCCTCAGGGCCAAGACCAGCAGACTGAAAGACAGCTTCATCCACCAAGCTGTCAGGATGCTGAACTCTCTCCCAATCACACTGCTGCTTAAATGACACATTTGAGCATTATTCCGCTCCACATTGTGTGTTTTACTTATTTGTATTATATACAAGGCTTTTGTACTTTTACTACGAGTATATGTGATGTTTTAGTCATGGTGTTTATTGTCTTGTTTATCACATGTTTTATGTTCACTGTGGGCCTAGGGGGCGCTGCAATTTCAAATCCTGTGTGTGCGACCTGTACATATGGTTTTTGACAATAAAGCTGCACTTGAACTTTGAACTTTAAATAGTGAAATAAAAACTCCAGGATCACGCTGATGTCATATTATGATGTTAAAAAGTTACAGAGTGCAGCTTTAAATCTCACCCACGACAGAGACCGAGGCCCGTTCCGATCCAGGGATCACGTCTTCGGGCAGAGTCAGATCCACCTGCTCCTTCAGAGGCTCCCCTGGAATCAACCAAAACAGGATTATAGAGCGGGGAGGGCATCTGACACACGGGGAGGGCATCTGACACACACTGGAGGGCATCTGACACACACAGAGAGGGCATCTGACACACACAGAGAGGGCATCTGACACACACAGAGAGGGCATCTGACACACAGGGAGGGCATCTGACACACGGGGAGGGCATCTGACACACGGGGAGGGCATCTGACACACGGGGAGGGCATCTGACACACAGGGAGGGCATCTGACACACGGGGAGGGCATCTGACACACCTTTGGGACAGAGGAGCCAGTTGTGGGCCTTGGACACCTCGGTTCCTTCAGCCTGAGGAGGAGAAAATCATGGGTTTATGGTAAATATTTGTATTTTTTAATTTTGTTTAATTTTTTTGCGCACTTTGACCCGGAGCGTCCTCGTCACCACGTCCTTGCGCCCTCTCTCGGGGACGCTCTGGACCTCGTTATCACACGGGACCTCAGAATGAACCGCCTCTGCTGTCACGGTAACGTTTACCTCACCTGAGACAGAGAGAAGCAAGAGACCAGGTCTAAACCAGGACTGAACCAGGTCTAAACCAGGTCTAAACCAGGTCTAAACCAGGACTGAACCAGGTCTAAACCAGGTCTAAACCAGGTCTAAACCAGGTCTAAACCAGGACTAAACCAGGTCTAAACCAGGTCTAAACCAGGACTAAACCAGGTCTAAACCAGGGCTAAACCAGGACTAAACCAGGTCTAAACCAGGTCTAAACCAGGACTAAACCAGGTCTAAACCAGGGCTAAACCAGGACTAAACCAGGTCTAAAGCAGGACTAAACCAGGTCTAAACCAGGTCTAAACCAGGACTAAACCAGGTCTAAACCAGGTCTAAACCAGGTCTAAACCAGGTCTAAACCAGGACTAAACCAGGTCTAAACCAGGTCTAAACCAGGACAAAACCAGGGCTAAACCAGGTCTAAACCAGGTCTAAACCAGGACAAAACCAGGACTAAACCAGGTCTAAACCAGGTCTAAACCAGGTCTAAACCAGGACTAAACCAGGTCTAAACCAGGTCTAAACCAGGTGTAAACCAGGACTAAACCAGGTCTAAACCAGGTCTAAACCAGGACTAAACCAGGACTAAACCAGGACTAAACCAGGTCTAAACCAGGTCTAAACCAGGACTAAACCAGGTCTAAACCAGGACTAAACCAGGACTAAACCAGGACTAAACCAGGACTGAACCAGGACTGAACCAGGACTAAACCAGGTCTAAACCAGGTCTAAACCAGGACTAAACCAGGACTAAACCAGGACTAAACCAGGTCTAAACCAGGACTAAACCAGGACTAAACCAGGACTAAACCAGGTCTAAACCAGGTCTAAACCAGGACTAAACCAGGACTAAACCAGGTCTAAACCAGGACTAAACCAGGACTAAACCAGGACTAAACCAGGACTGAACCAGGACTAAACCAGGTCTAAACCAGGTCTAAACCAGGACTAAACCAGGACTAAACCAGGACTGAACCAGGACTAAACCAGGTCTAAACCAGGTCTAAACCAGGACTAAACCAGGACTGAACCAGGTCTAAACCAGGTCTAAACCAGGACTAAACCAGGACTGAACCAGGTCTAAACCAGGTCTAAACCAGGTCTAAACCAGGACTAAACCAGGACTGAACCAGGACTGAACCAGGACTGGACCAGGTCTAAACCAGGACTAAAAAAAGCATGTTTGATTTTATTTTGGTTGAGCTTCTAAAATGTATCCAATGAGCAGCATCTCCACAAACCTGACTCTTACTTGGTCTGGAGGAGAGCTGTAATCTGCTTGTTTCCATGGAAACTGTTCCTTTGGCTATAATATTACACAGTATAAACTTATGTGAATGGAGAATGTTCTCCACTGTTAGTTTGGAATCACAGAGGTGAGCAGAAGGTTCCGCAGTGTGTCTTTACGGTGTTGCCGTGTTACCGAGGGAGGAGGCGAGCAGGGTCCAGCTCAGAGTCTTGCGCTCGTTGCCGCAGAGACAGGACCTGTACTGGTCTGAGGACAGAGGCGTCAGGGTGAAGTCAGCAGAGGGCGCCGCCTGCACGTCCATCTGAGGGACACAAAACAGGCTCATGGACACTGACCCAGGACTAAACCAGGACTGAACCAGGACTGAACCAGGACTGAACCAGGACTGAACCAGGACTAGACCAGGACTAGACCAGGACTGAACCAGGACTGAACCAGGACTGAACCAGGACTGAACCAGGACTGAACCAGGACTAGACCAGGACTGAACCAGGACTAAACCAGGACTGAACCAGGACTGAACCAGGACTGAACCAGGACTAAACCAGGACTAAACCAGGACTAAACCAGGACTAAACCAGGACTGAACCAGGACTGAACCAGGACTAGACCAGGACTAGACCAGGACTGAACCAGGACTAGACCAGGACTAAACCAGGACTAAACCAGGACTGAACCAGGACTGAACCAGGACTAGACCAGGACTAGACCAGGACTAGACCAGGACTGAACCAGGACTAAACCAGGACTGAACCAGGACTGGACCAGGACTAGACCAGGACTGAACCAGGACTAGACCAGGACTAAACCAGGACTGAACCAGGACTGAACCAGGACTAGACCAGGACTGAACCAGGACTAAACCAGGACTAAACCAGGACTGAACCAGGACTAGACCAGGACTAAACCAGGACTGAACCAGGACTAGACCAGGACTAGACCAGGACTAGACCAGGACTAAACCAGGACTAAACCAGGACTGAACCAGGACTGAACCAGGACTAGACCAGGACTAGACCAGGACTGAACCAGGACTAAACCAGGACTGAACCAGAACTGAACCAGGTCTAAACCAGGTCTAAACCAGGACTGAACCAGGACTGAACCAGGTCTAAACCAGGTCTAAACCAGGACTGAACCTGGACTAAACCTGGACTAAACCTGGACTGAACCAGGACTAAACCAGTTTTAAACCAGGACTGAACCAGGACTAAACCAGGTCTAAGCCAGGACTGAACCAGGACTAAACCAGTTTTAAACCAGGACTGAACCAGGACTGAACCAGGACTGAACCAGGCCTAAACCAGGTCTAAACCAGGACTGAACCAGGACTAAACCAGGTCTAAGCCAGGACTGAACCAGGACTAAACCAGTTCTAAACCAGGACTGAACCAGGACTGAACCAGGACTGAACCAGGCCTAAACCAGGCCTAAACCAGGACTAAACCAGGTCTAAACCAGGACTGAATCAGGACTGAACCAGAACTGAACCAGAACTAAACAAGAACTGAACCAGGACTAAAGCAGGACTATTATGGTTATACCTGAACCTGAACCTCAACCTACTACAACTTTTTTTTAACCAATATGACACCACCACCACCACTACTAATACTACTATTACTACTACTACTAGTAATACTACTAGAGCTAGTACTATTACTACTACTAGTAATACTACTACAGCTACTACTATTACTACTACTACTATTACTACTACTACTAATAATAATAATACAGCTACTACTATTATTACTACTAGTAATACTACTACAGCTACTACTATTACTACTACTACTAGTAATACTACTACAGCTAGTACTATTACTACTACTACTAGTAATACTACTACAGCTACTACTATTACTACTACTACTAGTAATACTACTACAGCTAGTACTATTACTACTACTACTAGTAATACTACTGCACTAGCAGCGCTGGGCCTCACCATGATGCAGGAGGACAGGTAGTTGAAGACCGTGGCCTTCAGGGTGAAGGTTTCTCCTCTGATGATGGAGTAGGGCAGGACCAGCTCCAGGAAGAACGGCTGGAACACCGTGAGCTGCTGCCGGGCCGCGAGTCCGATTCCCTGATCCGAGGACAGACAGAAGGCGTCCGTCTCCCACGTGGTGATCGTGTCCGGGACAGAGACGGGCAGAGACGCCTGGCCCGACGGTCTGGAGGATCACAACCAGGACTGAACCAGGACTAGACCAGGACTGAACCAGGACTAGACCAGGACTAAATCAGGACTAGACCAGGACTGAACCAGGACTAGGCCAGGACTAAATCAGGACTAGACCAGGACTGAACCAGGACTAGTCCAGGACTAAATCAGGACTGAACCAGGACTAATCCAGGACTAAACAAGGACTGAAGCAGGAATGAACCAGGACTGAACCAGGACTAGACCAGGACTAAAAATCAGGACTAGACCAGGACTGAACCAGGACTAGGCCAGGACTAAATCAGGACTGAACCAGGACTAATCCAGGACTAAACAAGGACTGAAGCAGGAATGAACCAGGACTGAACCAGGACTAGACCAGGACTGAACCAGGACTAGACCAGGACTGAACCAGGACTAGACCAGGACTAAATCAGGACTGAACCAGGACTGAACCAGGACTAGACCAGGACTGAACCAGGACTAGACCAGGACTGAACCAGGACTAGACCAGGACTAAATCAGGACTGAACCAGGACTGAACCAGGACTAGACCAGGACTGAACCAGGACTAGACCAGGACTAAATCAGGACTGAACCAGGACTAATCCAGGACTAAACAAGGACTAAACCAGGACTGAACCAGGACTGAACCAGGACTAGACCAGGACTGAACCAGGACTAGACCAGGACTAAATGAGGACTGAACCAGGACTGAACCAGGACTAGACCAGGACTGAACCAGGACTAGACCAAGACTAAATCAGGACTGTACCAGGACTAAATCATGACTGAATTAGGACTAATCCAGGACTAAACAAGGACTAAACCAGGACTGATCCAGGACTGAACCAGGACTGAACCAGGACTAGACCAGGACTGAACCAGAACTAAACCAGGACTAAACCAAGACTGAACCAGGACCAAACCAGGACTACACCAGGACTGAACCAGGACTAGACCAGTACTAAACCAAGACTGAACCAGGACTAATCCAGGACTAAACCAGGACTGAAGCAGGTTTGAACCAGGATTAGACCAGGACTAAACCAGGGTTAAAGCAGGACTAAACCAGACCTGAATCAGGACTGAACCAGCATTGAACCAAGACTGAACCAAAACTAGACAACCAAGACTAGACCAGAACTAGACCAGGACTAGACCAGGACTAAACCAGGATTAGTCCAGGATGAAACCAGGACTAGACCAGGACTTAACTAGGACTAAACCAGGACTAAACCAGGATTAGACCAGGACTTAACTAGGGTTGAACAAAAATAAAACCAGGACTAAAACCTAAATCCTGGTTTAGGACCAAGATTAAAATAAATCTACTAGACTAAACCGGGACTAAGTGAGGAGTGTGCAGACTGACTCACCCCACTTCTACCAGGTCCCAGATCCAGGTCTCGGGGAAGAAGGTCCGGACCGTGACGATGGGAGGAGGAGGAGGAGGAGGAGGAGGAGGAGGAGGAGGAGGGGGAAAAGCCATACCAAAAGCCACACCAGGCATTGTCCTCGGTCCACCACGCAAACCTGAAACAAACCAGGACTGAACCAGGACTGAACCACGACTAAACCAGAACTAAACCAGTACTTTAGTCTTATTGTTGTTCTTGTTGTAACCCAGGGGTCTCAAACTGGATTTACCTGTGAGCCGGTCTGAGTGGAATCTTGGTCTGTATCCGTATGAGTCTGGAGAGAAAGAGAAAGAAAAGATTTGTTTAAAAAAATTACAGTCTTCTCAAATCTCTTTATTTTTGAACACAAAATAACTAAGAATTAATAAGAAAATAAATCAATCAGTAATAAATAAATACATAAAATTATAATTATTAAAATAATAATTATTATTAGATTTCTCTAGTCAGCGGCTGTATGTCAGTCTTCTATATCTGCTGTATTCAGATTCACACGTCTGTATTAACAGTTCTTTAACCTGAACATGAACGGAACACTGAAGCACATGAACTGTTCTTCTGAACATGAACAGAACATTGAAGAACATGACACCGACATGATCCCAGACACTGACATGATCCCAGACACTGACATGATCCCAGACACTGACATGATCCCAGACACCGACATGATCCCAGACACCGACAACGACATGATCCCAGACACTGACATGATCCCAGACACTGACATGATCCCAGACACTGACATGATCCCAGACACCGACATGATCCCAGACACTGACATGATCCTAGACACCAACATGATCCCAGACACTGACATGATCCTAGACACCAACATGATCCCAGACACCGACAACGACATGATCCCAGACACCGACATGATCCCAGACACTGACATGATCCTAGACACCGACAACGACATGATCCTAGACACCAACATGATCCCAGACACCGACAACGACATGATCCCAGACACCGACATGATCCCAGACACCGACAACGACATGATCCCAGACACTGACATGATCCCAGACACTGACATGATCCTAGACACCAACATGATCCCAGACACCGACAACGACATGATCCCAGACACCGACATGATCCCAGACACTGACATGATCCTAGACACCAACATGATCCCAGACACCGACAACGACATGATCCCAGACACCGACATGATCCCAGACACCGACATGATCCCAGAAAGGACAGTGTCTCTTTCTGCAAGAGACATGCGCAGTAGAGCAAGGAGTGACAGGGTGCAAAAGCGGGACAGACGGGTGGAGACAGACGGGTGGAGACAGACGGGTGGAGACAGACGGGTGGAGACAGACGGGTGGAGACAGATGGGTGGAGACAGACGGGTGGAGACAGACGGGTGGAGACAGACGGTGGAGACAGACGGGTGGAGACAGATGGGTGGAGACAGACGGGTGGAGACAGACGGGTGGAGACAGACGGTGGAGACAGACGGGTGGAGAGATGAAGCGCAGAGGAATTTGATTTTGTTTTGGACAGTTATTTTGCGGTTCATGCACACACCCTCCTCATGGAAAACACATGAAGAAATGTTGCTCATGGTGCAGATTTTAAGTTAAAGACAATCGATTTGGCTGTGGAAGAAGGAAATAGAGCTGCTGCACGTGAGCTCGGCATCGATGAGTCAATGGTGAGATGTTGGCGATGGCCGCACAACTAACTGACTCAATGCAAAAAGGTGACAAAAGCTTTCAGAGGCAATAAAAGCAGACTCATATGTGAGAATGCTGTTCATAGATTTCAGTTCAACTGTTCTTCTGAACATGGCGTCTTCCTCTTGCATCGCCGAGCCACAGAGAGAGCTCATATTAACTCTCTAACTGCCACTGAAATGTGTGTATAAATATAGCATCATTTCCGGACTATAAGCCACTACGTTTTTCTCACACTTTGAACCCTGCGGCTTGAACAACGATGCGGCGAATGTGTGGATGGATTATTCGTTTATGAACACAGCAGATGCGGCACAGCCCAAGTGCAGAAAGCACCGCCGTCTGTGGGTTACATGAAGTTTCAACAATCACTAGCGCTGTTGTCAGCACTAAAACAGTTTATCGCTGTGTGATAAAATAAATTCTAATGCTGAATTAACATTAGTGAGTGGGACACGTCTTAATGACCCGTATGTGTTAAATGCAAGTGAGGTGTAAATGATGAGAAGAAATGTCTCAAAGCAGCTGAACATCCACTCATACCTGATCAATACACCTATCCCCGCCCCCCGGGACAGCCTGAAATCTGTTGATATCCTACGAGACACTGACATGATCCCAGACACCGACAACGACATGATCCCAGACACCGACATGATCCCAGACACCGACATGATCCCAGACACCGACATGATCCCAGACACCGACAACGACATGGTCCCAGACACCGACATGATCCCAGACACCGACATGATCCCAGACACCGACATGATGCCAGACACTGACATGATCCCAGACACCGACATGATCCCAGACACCGACATGATCCCAGACACCGACATGATGCCAGACACTGACATGATCCCAGACACCGACATGATGCCAGACACTGACATGATCCCAGACACCGACATGATCCCAGACACCGACATGATCCCAGACACCGACATGATGCCAGACACTGACACGATCCCAGACACCGACATGATCCCAGAGACACCGACATGATCCCAGACACCGACATGATGCCAGACACTGACATGATCCCAGAGACACCGACATGATCCCAGAGACACCGACATGATCCCAGACACCGACATGATCCCAGACACCGACATGATCCCAGACACCGACATGATCCCAGACACCGACATGATCCCAGACACCGACATGATCCCAGAGACACCGACATGATCCCAGAGACACCGACATGATCCCAGACACCGACATGATCCCAGACACCGACATGATCCCAGAGACACCGACATGATCCCAGACACTGACATGATCCCAGACACCGACATGATCCCAGAGACACCGACATGATCCCAGACACCGACATGATCCCAGACACTGACATGATCCCAGACACCGACATGATCCCAGAGACACCGACATGATCCCAGACACCGACATGATCCCAGACACCGACATGATCCCAGACACCGACATGATCCCAGACACTGACATGATCCCAGACACCGACATGATCCCAGACACCGACAACGACATGATCCCAGACACCGACATGATCCCAGACACTGACATGATCCCAGACACTGACATGATCCTAGACACCAACATGATCCCAGACACCGACATGATCCCAGACACTGACATGATCCTAGACACCAACATGATCCCAGACACCGACAACGACATGATCCCAGACACCGACATGATCCCAGACACCGACACCGACATGATCCCAGACACCGACACCGACATGATCCCAGACACCGACATGATCCCAGACACGACATGATCCCAGACACCGACAACGACATGATCCCAGACACCGACATGATCCCAGACACCGACACCGACATGATCCCAGACACCGACACCGACATGATCCCAGACACCGACATGATCCCAGACACCGACATGATCCCAGAAAGGACAGTGTCTCTTTCTGCAAGAGACATGCGCAGTAGAGCAAGGAGTGACAGGGTGCAAAAGCGGGACAGACGGGTGGAGACAGACGGGTGGAGACAGACGGGTGGAGACAGACGGGTGGAGACAGACGGGTGGAGACAGATGGGTGGAGACAGATGGGTGGAGACAGACGGGTGGAGACAGACGGGTGGAGACAGACGGTGGAGACAGACGGGTGGAGAGATGAAGCGCAGAGGAATTTGATTTTGTTTTGGACAGTTATTTTGCGGTTCATGCACACACCCTCCTCATGGAAAACACATGAAGAAATGTTGCTCATGGTGCAGATTTTAAGTTAAAGACAATCGATTTGGCTGTGGAAGAAGGAAATAGAGCTGCTGCACGTGAGCTCGGCATCGATGAGTCGATGGTGAGACGTTGGCGATGGCCGCACAACTAACTGACTCAATGCAAAAAGGTGACAAAAGCTTTCAGAGGCAATAAAAGCAGACTCATATGTGAGAATGCTGTTCATAGATTTCAGTTCAGCATTCAACACTATAATCCCACAGCAGCTCATCACTAAACTAGACCACCTGGGGCTTCAGACCTCACTCTGTAATTGGCTGCTGGACTTCCTCAGTGAGAGGCCACAGGCAGTGCGGGTCGGCAGAAACACCTCAAGCTGCATTAGACTGAGCACAGGAGCCCCCCAGGGCTGTGTGCTCAGTCCAATGCTCTTCACTCTGCTGACCCACGACTGCTCACCAGCGTTCAGCACCAATCACATAGTGAAGTTTGCGGACGATACGACTGTGGTGGGTCTCATCTCTAATAACGATGAGACAAACTACAGGAGTGAGGTGAGCCTTCTGACCCAGTGGTGTAGCAATAACAATCTCCTTCTTAATGTTGAAAAGACCAAGGAGATTGTTATTGACTTCCGGAGAGGAGTGGGGACCCAGCACCCCCCACTGTCCATCAATGGTGCTGCTGTAGAGAGGGTGAGCAGCACCAAATTCCTGGGGGTGCACATCAGTGAGGACCTCTCCTGGACAGTAAATACTGTATCGCTGGCAAAGAGGGCTCAGAAGCGCCTCTATTTCCTCCGCAAACTGAGGAGAGCTGGAGCCCCTCCACCCATTATGACCACCTTCTACCGAGGCACCTTTGAGAGCGTCCTGACCAGCTGCATCACTGTGTGGTACGGGAGCTGCACTGAACAGAACAGGAAAGCCCTGCAGCGCATAGTGAATGCAGCTGGGAGGATCGCTGGTGTCTCTCTCCCCTCTCTCCTAGACATTTTTAACACCCGGCTCACCCGCAGAGCGTCCAGCATTGTGGGTGACCTGAGCCACCCCGCACATAGCCTGTTCAGCCTCCTGCCCTCGGGGAGAAGGTACCGGAGTCTCCGGGCCCACTCCACCAGACTGTCAAACAGTTTCATCCACCAGGCTGTCAGGAGGCTGAACTCACACCCGAACTCTCACCTTACCCATCTCCCACCCCCCACCCCCCATATTGGCATAACCTGTATTCCATAAAAAGACATATCATGCTAGACACTTTAAAAAAACTGCTGCTAAGGACGACTGTTGCACTGTTGCACATTTACATTTACTACTGGATTTTACTCCTGTTGCACTGTTGTTTACTACTGTTATTGCACATTTACATTTACTACTGGAATTTTTAATACTGTTGTTTACTCCTGTTATTGAATTTTACCCCCGTTGCACTGTTGTTTACTCCTGTTATTGCACTAGAATTACTACTGTTGCACATTTATTTTTATTTTATCTTAACTCCAATGCACATTCTACTGCACATGACCAATCCACTGCTGTATCTTCCATTGCACATTTTGATGCACACTGCACACTTTGGAAATCTGTATATAGTATAGTTTATTTATTATGTTGCACTGTTTTAAGATTTTAGATCTTAGACTTTAGTTTTAACTTAGATCTCTGTCTTAGATAGTTTTTGTTGTGTTTTGTCTTCATATTGTATTTTGTACACTGTCTTTTTGCACTACCTGACCAGAGAGAAACGAAATTTCGATTCACTGTATGTTGAACACATATGGCAGAATTGACAATAAAGCTGACTTTGATCTTGATCTTTGAGATGCCCCGCATGTTCTTGAAGACGCGGACACCTGCTGCTTACAGACAGGTGCAACCTATACACTATATTGGTTTTCACTCACCCATCCAAATAATCGAAATCAGGTGTTCCAGTCACTTCCATGGCCACAGGTGTACAAAATCAAGCACTTGGGCCTGAATGGGTCCAGTCGTGAAGTTTCCTTGCTCCTAAATATTCCACAGTCGACTGTCAGTGGGATTATAACAAAGTGGAAGCGATTGGGTTGGCTTTGTGCCAAGTGTAAAGTTTGGTGGAGGGGGGATTATGGTGTGGGGTTGGCTCCTTAGTTCCAGTGAAATGAACTCTGAAAGCTTCAGCAGACCAAGAGATTTTGGACAATTCCACACTCCCAACTTTGTGTGAAGACTAAGAGCCAGACCTTCTCGTCCAACATCAGTGTGTGACCTCACAAATGTTCTTCTGGAAGAGTGGTCAAAAACTCCCATAAACACACTCCTAAACCCTGTGGACTCTTCCCAGAAGAGTTGAAGCTGTTATAGCTGTCCCCAAGGGGAAATTAATTTTCATGCACACAGAGCTTTTTTGACTGCCAAAGCGGCTCCTCCTGCACCTGATGCCCTGTACCTCCGCTTATATTCAGGTGCACTCAATAGTCCGAAAATCACAGGTATATATTTATATATATTTATATACATTTATATACGTATATATACCTATAATGTCCCGCTGGGCAGCAACTTAAAAAAACTTTTCTTTTGGAGTGTTGTGAACGCAGCGTGCTGGGACGAATGTTTGCGTGTGCCCAATAGAAACGAGGCAGCCAGCCAGGCACAGAAGACAAGCCAACGCTCCTTTAATTTTCACTCATTAAGGAACTGGGACAAAAAAAACAACCCTGGCATTTTTGGCTTAGACCAGCCCCTCATAATTGTCGGAGCACAATGGACCTATTTATGGATGTGTTCCCCCCAGGTCACCTGTTTTGGCTTCAAAACAGCAAATTTCAACAAAAGATGAGTGATTTTCATACCTGTCCATCACCTAAAAGTCCCGGTATTATCCTCACAATATTACTGCTGACCTGTTGTGCCTGTGCTACACTTCCCTGGTCACTCTGTCCTTCGGGTTCCCTCGGGTTCCCTGTCCACAGAATATGTCTGTTATTTTAGAACATTTTGCAGCGTCTATAATGAGATTTTTTAATCTTTTAGCCGTAACTTCTCCACACCCCCTTTCTGCCGCTTCGCCATGTTTCCACGCTCAACACTGAAACTGGCGGGGATCAGTGCAGAGAAAGGGGTGGGACTGCTCTCGTAAGCTTCTATATTCTGATTGGTTTAGTCCACTGTCTTTATTGAAGATGGACCAATGGGACGCCTCCTCTAAATTGTGGGCCGGTCTCTAAGTAAAAAAAAAATAACAGCATCGGCCTCTAGGACTGTCGGCCTCCCAATTACCAGTCCAGGCCTGTTCATCAAGGCTGGCCGATGTCCCGCCCCCGAGGGCCATATACCCCACCGTGGTTGGTAGGTTCGTTCAACTCCGCACACACTGTAAAGTGCCATACATATCAAAAGCACGGGCCGCACTAACATTAAACTTTCATATTAAGACAGGGGCCATAAACTATCACCCTGTGGGCCGCGATTGGCCCTCGGGCCGCTAATTTGAGACCCCTGTTCTAAAGTGATGCTCACACTCTCTGGCTAATATAAAGGGGATGTGGTGGTAGTACTCAGTCCCTCTGAAGTTCACACAAACTGGTGTCCGGATGACGAGGTTGGTCACCATTTTGAGTCCTCGCGTCTGTAAAGAGAGAAAACGACACTGAAGAAACAAGTGAAAGGGCCCACATTACACCGTTTTCTGATCTATTCTAAAGTCGTCCTTATCACAAACGTCTGAGCTAAAGAGATAAGTAAGATAAGATAAAAAGACTTTATTGATCTCACATAGAAGAAATTTACTTGCCACAGTAGCTCCAGGCAGAGACAGTTTGAACAAGAAAGAAAGTGCATGCAGGCAAGAATAAAATAAAAGTATAGCTGCAAGCAGCAATGTGGGGCCAAGCAGTGACCCAGCCTAATTTGATGACGTGCATTTTTGAAAATCGGACTTACGGTTCAAAAGTTACAAGCAGAAATGTCCCTCAAATTTTGACCTGTTGGGGGCGCTAGAGGGTTTGAGCTGGGGCCCTGTAATTTTTTGTGGGGAATCCTGGGAAGGACGCGAACATCTGTGAAAAGTTTGAAAATAATCCTGTGAAGGTTTCCTGAGATATGAGCTCACTTCAGCTAGATCAAAGATCAAAGATCTTTGATGTAGCCGAAAAATTAAGAGCAGGGCGTTGCCTAGCAACGCGCGTGAAAGGTCAGTATCGGGAGCATAGAATTGACCTGTTGACCTGCTCGTGGCGCTAGAGGGTTGGGGGTGGGGGCCTATAAATTGCTGTGGGTAATGAGGAGACTGGCTGGAATGTGCATGCAAAATTTCACAACTTTTTAGCAGACGGTTCTAGGGGTTGCCATAGACTCCCAGAGGCGGAAGAATATTTTATAATAATGCGTGAAGAGTCCCTCAGTCGTCTATGTAGAATCCATGATAAAAGAAGAAATTTAATTTGTCAACTGGACAAAGTTTGTTTGGTCGAAAACATTTCGCCGCTCATCCGAGAGGCTTCGTCAGTTTAGTTCAGTCAGTTCAGAACTGATGAAGCCTCTCGGATGAGCGGCGAAAAGTTTTTGACCAAACAAACTTTGTCCAGTTGACAAATTGAATTTCTTCTTTTATCATTTTATAATAATAATAATAGGAATCAGTAGAAACACTATGGGTGCCTCGCAGCTTCACTGCTTGGCCCTAATAAGTAATAATAAGATAAGTAATAATAATAAAACAGTATCTAGAAGTGTATGGAAAAAATATTGCACGCCTGGCCTATATATTAGAATTATACAGTCTGATGGCGGTGGGGATGAAGGATCTGCGGTAGCGCTCCTTCTTGCACTGGGGGTGCCTCAGTCGGCTGCTGAAGGAGCTGCTCAGCTCCTCTACAGTCCGGTGCAGAGGGTGAGAGGTGTCGTCCATGATGGACTTGAATTTGGCCAGCACCCTCCTCTCAGCCACCTCCTCTACAGAGTCCAGAGGACAGCCCAGGACAGAGCTAGCCCTCCTGACCAGCTTATTAAGTCTTTTCCTGTCCCACTCTGTGCTGCTCGGGGCCCAGCAGACGACAGCGTAGAGGAGAGCAGAGGCCACCACAGAGTCATAAAAAGTCTTGAGCAGAGGCCTGCACACTCCAAAGGACCTCAGTCTCCTCAGGAGGTGGAGGCAACTTTGGCCCTTCTTGTACAGGGCGTCGGTGTTGTGGGAGTCCAGTTTATTGTTGAGGTGACCACCCAGGTACTTGAAACTGTCCACAGTCTCTATGTCCTGCCCCTGGATGTTCACTGGTGAGTGAGGTCGTGGTCTCCTCCTTAAGTTGATTCCATCTCCTTTGTCTTACTGGTGTTAAGGCTCAGGTGGTTTCGCCCACACCAGTCCACAAAGTCTCTGATGACCGAGCGGTACTCCAGCTCCACCTCAGACACACAGCCCACAATGGCTGAGTCGTCGGAGAACTTCTGGAGATGGCAGCTGTCCATGTTGTATGTGAAGTCCGAGGTGTAGATGGTGAAGAGGAAGGGTGAGAGGACAGTTCCCTGGGGGGCCCCAGTGCTGCAGACTACCACCTCTGACTCACAGCCGCACAGCCGCACGTACTGTGGACGGTTAGTGAGGTAGTCGATGGGCCAGGCAGCGAGAAGTCCATCAACTCTCGCATCCTCCAGCTTCCTCCGCAGCAGTGCCGGTGGTGTTGAAGGCGCTGGATAAGTCAAAGAACATGACTCTCACAGCACTCCTGGTGGTCTCTAGGTGGGTGAGCGCCCGCTGCAGCAAGTAGATGACGGCGCCCTCTACTCCTACGTTTGGCTTATATGCAAACTGCAGCGGGTCCAGGGTGGGGCTCACCACAGTGCGGAGGTGGCTGAGGATCACCCTCTCCATGGTCTTCATAAGGTGGGAGGTCAGGGCGACTGGTCTGTAGTGGACCGGTTCCCTGGTGTATGTTGTTTTGGGAACCGGGACTACACAGGAGGTCTTCCACAGGACGGGGACCTTCTCTAGGCTGAGGCTCAGGTTGAAGATGTAGCAGAGAACCTCACAGAGCTGGTCTGCACAGGTTCTCAGCATCCTGGGGCAGATGCCATCGGGTCCTGCGGATTTCCTCTGCCTAAGTCGCCTAAGCTCCCTCCTCACCTCGTCCGGTGTGATGGAGAGGGGGGGGGGTTGAAGGGGGCTAGTGCTGGGTTGGGTCCGTGTGAAGGGGGAGGGGGGATGTGGCTACTGGCCCGGGAAGGTGTGAAGAGGAGGGGTTAGTCGGCAGAGGGGGTGGGGGGCGAATCAATCCTGTTAAAGTAACAGTTTAATTCGTCCACTCAGCGCTGATCACCATCAGCTGTCCCTCTGCCACTCTGTCCAAATCCAGACATGTTTCTCAGTCCTCTCCACATGCCCCGTACATTGTTCTGGGCCAGCTGCTCCTCCATCTTCCTCCCATTGTCCTTTTTGGCCCATCGGATCCTCCACTGGAGCTCCCACTGGACCCTTTTCTGCTCCTCTCGGTCCCCTGAGTTGAAAGCCGTTTTCTTCTGGTTCAGGAGGGCTTTAAGCTCAGGGGTGACCCAGGGTGGTTGTTGGAGAAACACCGTACTCTCCTGGTTAGTACAGTGTTCTCCACGCAGAAGTTCATGTAGTCCGTGATGCAATGGGTCAGGCCGTTGATGTTGTCTCCATAAGAGCCGGTGAACATGTCCCAGTCAGTGTTCTGGAAACAGTCCCTCAGACTCTCACAGGCCTCCTGAGTCCAAAGCTTCACAGACCGCTTCTGTACAGGTCCTCTTCCGGGAGCACGTAAACCAGACAGTGATCCGAGTGTCCGAGCGGGGGGAGGGGGGCGGAGGTGTAAGCGTCTTTGACATTTGCATAAAACAAGTCTAGAGTCTTATTGTCTCTCGTGGGGCATGTTACGTATTGCGTGAATGTGGGAAGAGTAGTGGATAGGGATGTGTGATTAAAGTCCCTGGTGATGGGAACGAGAGCGCGCAGGTGGTCTGTCTGCATTTGTGTCACGACACTGTGGAGCTGCTTGCATGCTGCTACTCCATCCGCCGATGGAGGAACATACATGCAAAACACAATCACATGTGAGAATTCCCTTGGCAGACAGAATGGCCTCATACTCACAGCCAGCAGTTCAATGTCCCGAGAGCACAGCTGATATTTCACATGCATGTTCCCGGCGTGACATCATCATTCATTAATGAATACAAGCAGTCCGCCTCCTTTTGTTTTTCCGCTGCCACAGTCCGGTCCACGCGCTTTATAGTAAATCCATCCAGGGAAATGATATTGTCCGGAATATGCTCATTCAACCACGTCTCAGTGAAGCACATAATGCTGCAGCCACGGTATTCCCTCCGCTGCCAGGTTAGCGCGGTCAACTCCTCAGACTTGTTGCAGATGGAGCGCACGTTCCCCGTGATTACCGCAGGTAAATACGGTAAACCCGGTCTCCGTTTCTTGCGTCCACCCCTGCATCCTCTCCTCTTCCTCTGTGTCTCCACTGGAACATCAGGTTTCCCGGCGTAGAGTAGAGAAGGACCCCGTAGACTGAGCAGCTGATCGCGTGCATATGCGATACAAGCCGTGCCTGAATGCGGTCCCTTGCACATCTCATTGCGCTGATTTATAAAGTGCAAAAAAGCACTACAGCTGATGATAAAGCTGTAGTAAGAGTAGGCTTCCCAGGTGCACAACTGCAACGTGTTTCACTTACTCTAAAGAATAAACGAGGAAAACGTCTATATACAGGTAAAAAGAGGAAAAAAGGTAAGATTAGGGTCGGAGCATCTGTGACAGGCAGCTGGCCTCTCCAGCGCCATCTTGCAAGCTGTTCACTTGAAAACCTTGGAAGAGAGCGTTTGGAGCTTTGGAGGTGTAGGAACATTAGAACATGACATAAACCTCACAAGAGTCAAGTCAAAGTGCACTAGGACACAGGGCGGAAGGGTATCAGGTGTAACTTTACCTTGAGTTCTTGGTAGACATCATTGGGGGTCCACTGTGGGTAATGTGGGTAATGAATATATCGTTTGGAGCGCACTTTTACACAGCCCTGAGGGTCCTCAACCTGATCAGGAAAAGGCTCTGCTCTTCGGATTGGCAAAAGGGACAAGAACTGTAGAGAAAGACCTGCTTTAGACCTGGTTCAGTCCTGGTTCAGACATGGTCTAGTACCTGTCTAGTCTTCCTCTAGTCCTGGTCTAGTCCTGGTCCAGTCCTGGTCTAGTCCTGGTCTAGTCCTGGTCTAGTCCTGGTCTAGTCCTAGTCCAGTACCTGGTCTGGGTTCAAACTTTTCCCTGGTTTGTGGAGGAGGACGCTCTTGTCCACGGCGCTGAGTCCACACAGAGACAGAGGAGCCGCTGAGACGGAGACAGAGCTGTCCTCCCCGGGGACGGAGGACGGAGGAGAGAACTGCAACTCCACCTGGAATATACACAGATACTACTACTGCTACTACTACTACTGCTACTACTACTGCTACTACTACTACTGCTACTGCTACTACTACTACTACTACTGCTACTGCTACCGCTACTACTACTACTCCTAATGCTGCTGCTACTACTGATACTACTACATACTACTATTACTACTGCTGCTACCACTGCTAATACTACTACTACTGCTAATACTACTACTACTGCTACTACTACTGCTAATACTGCTACTAATACTGCTGCTACTACTACCACTGCTACTGCTACTACTATTGCTACTACTACTACTACTGCTACTACTACTACTGCTACTACTACTACTGCTAATACTACTACTACTACTACTACTACTGCTAATACTGCTACTAATACTGCTGCTACTACTACCACTGCTACTGCTACTACTACTATTGCTACTACTACTACTGCTACTGCTACTGCTACTACTGCTACTGCTACTACTACTACTACTGCTACTGCTACTGCTACTACTACTAATGCTGGTACTACTACTGTTACTACTACTACTATTACTAGTACTCAGTCTTGTTTGTAGCCTGCTGAATGGGCACTACCACTGATACGGCTAATATTACTCCCACTCCTGATTCTACCTCACCCCCTCTGTACCTGGTTGCAGTACTTGTATCTAGTTGCAGTACTTGTACCCGGTTGCAGTACTTGTACCCGGTTGCAGTACTTGTATCCGGTTGCAGTACGTGTACCCGGGTGCAGTACGTGTACCTTGTGGGTGAAGCACTTCTCTGTGGAGAACTCTTTGGATGTGGCGATGACAGTTTCACTGGGTAGGATGGCGTAGGTCACCAGGGCGACCGTGGGCGCCATGTCTCCCGTGACCTCCAGGTCAAAGGTCAACTCCCCCTCCATCACTGACAGGGAAGAAAGTAATAATCACATTACTACTACTACTACTACTGCTACTACTACTGCTACTACTACTACTACCGCTACTACTACTACTACTACTACTCCTACTACTACTGCTACTACTACTACTACTGCTACTACTACTACTACTACTGCTACTACTACTACTACTACTAGTACTGTTTACACACACACACACACACACACACACACACTCGTACTTGTGTCCATGTACGTGCTGTAATGTCCGTATTTAACGATGACTCCTCGGGACAGCACCTGCGGAAGGACACAACAGTATTTAGTTTAGTTACAAGGCCAAAATATTTGGACAAAATAAAATACAAAAAGCTAAAGCAAAAAAAAAGCTAAAGCACCCCTCCTTGAGCTGCCACCTTAACGTGGTGGAGGGGTTTGAGTTCCCGAATGATCCCGTGAGCTATGTTGTCGGGGGCTTTATGCCCCTGGTAGGGTCACCCAAGGCAAACATGTCCTGGGGGACGGGTCAGACTAAGAGCGGTTCAGAAGCCCTTATGTCGAGACATAAAACAAGGTCAGATACGTCGCCCGGACTGGCGTTACTGGGGCCCCACCCTGGAGCCAGACCTGGGGTGGGTGCTCGCCAGCAAGCATCTGGTGGCCGGGCCTTTCCCCACGGGTCGTGGCCGGGCGAAGCCCAAAGGAGTGACGTGAGACCGTCTTCCTGTGGACCCACCACCCGCAGGAGGATCCATAAGGGTGCAAAGAGATCTGGGCGGCAGCCGAATTCGGGGCCTTGTCGGCCTCACCTTCACACACAGCTTGGGCTTTGGAACCCAACTCCTTGAGGGGGGCTGGACCCTCCATTTCTCTGGCGTTGCCCGCGGGGAACGGTGGCGGGCCAGTGTGGGCCTGCTCATTGCCCCACAGCTCAGCAGCCGAGTGTTGGAGTTCACCCTGGTGAACGAGAGGTTCGTGTCCCTGCGCCTTCGGGTCGGGGACAGGTATCTCACTGTTGTGTCGGCCTACGGGCCGAACAGCAGTGCAGAGTACCCGGCCTTCTTGGAGTGCCTGGGAGGGGTACTGGACAGTGCACCGCCCAGGGACTCCGTTGTTCTCCTGGGGGACTTCAACGCCTACGTGAGCAATGACAGTGACACCTGGAAAGGGGTGATTGGGAGGAACGGCCTCCCTGATCTGAACCCGAGCGGTGTTCTGTTATTGGACTTCTGTGCTAGCCACAGTTTGTCCATAACGAACACCATGTTCGAGCACAAGGGTGTCCATCAGTGCACGTGGCACCAGGACACCCTAGGACGGAGGACAATGATCGACTTTGTTGTCGTGTCATCTGACGTCCGGCCGGGTGTCTTGGACACTCGGGTGAAGAGAGGGGCAGAGCTGTCAACTGATCACCACTTGGTTGTCCGCTGGCTGGGGAGGAAGCCGGACAGACCTGGCAGGCCCAAGCGTATCGTAAAGGTCTGTTGGGAACCTCTGGCAGAGCCCTCTGTCAGGGGAACCTTCAACTCACACCTCCGGGAGAGGCTGGGAACATAGAGTCCGAGTGGGCTTTGTTCTTGGCCTCTATTGTCGATGCGGGCGCCCGTAGCTGTGGTCATAAGGTCTGTGGTGCCTGTCGTGGTGGCAATCCCCGAACCCGGTGGTGGACATCAGAAGTAAGGGATGCCGTCAGGCTGAAGAAGGAGTCCTATCGGGCCTTGTTGGCTCATGGGACTCCTGAGGCAGCTGACGGGTACCGGCGAACCAAGCGTGCTGCAGCCCAGGCGATCGCAGAGGCAAAAACTCTGGTTTTGTGAGGAGTTCAGAGAGGCCATGGAGGAGAAATTCTTGCAGACCGTTCGGCGCCTCAGGAGGGGGAAGCAGTGCTTCACCAACACTGTTTACGGTGCGGGTGGGGAGCTGTTGACCTCGACTGGGGATGTTATTGGACAGTGGAATACTTTGAGGATCTCCTCAATCCCGCCATCACGTCTTCCAAGGAGGAAGCAGAGGCTGGAGACTCGGAGGCGGACTCGTTCATCACCCTGGCTGAAGTCACTGAGGTGGTTGGAAAGCTCCTCGGTGGCAAGGCCCCGGGGTTGGATGAGATCCGTCCTGAGTATCTTAAGTCTCTGGATGTTGTGAGGCTGTCTTGGCTGACACATCTCTGCAACATCGCGTGGCGGTCGGGGACAGTACCTCTGGACTGGCAGACCGGGGTGGTGGTCTCTCTGTTTAAGACGGGGGACTGGAGGGTGTGTTCCAACTATCGGGGAATCACACTCCTCAGCCTTCACAGTAAGGTCTATTCCGGGGTGCTGGAGAGGAGAATCCGACCGATAGTCGAACCTCGGATTCAGGAGGAGCAGTGTGGTTTGCGTCCCAGCCAGGGAACACTGGACCAGCTCTATACTCTCCATCGGGTGCTCGAAGGTGCATGGGAGTTTGCCTGACCAGTCCACATGTGCTTTGTGGATCTGGAGAAGGCATTCGACCGTGTCCCTCGTGGGGTGGGGTCCTGTGGAGAGTGCTGTTGGAGTACGGGGTTCAGGGCCCTTTGTTAAGGGCTGTTCGGTCCCTGTATGACCGGAGCAGGAGCTGTGTTCGCATTGCCGGTAGTAAGTCGGACCTGTTTCCAGTGCATGTTGGACTCCACCAGGGTTGCCCTTTGTCACTGGTTCTGTTCATTATATTTATGGACAGAATTTCTAGGCACAGTCAGGGGCCAGAGGGGATCCGGTTTGGGAACCACAGGATCTCATCTCTGCTGTTTGCAGATGATGTTGTCCTGATGGCTTCATCGAACCGGGATCTCCAATGTGCACTGGGGCGGTTTGCAGCCGAGTGTGAAGCGGCTGGGATGAGGATCAGCTCCTCCAAATCCGAGGCCATGGTTCTCGACCGGAAAAAGGTGGCTTGCCCTCTCTGGGTGGGTGGGGAGTCCTTGCCTCAAGTGGAGGAGTTCAAGTATCTCGGGGTCTTGTTCACGAGTGAGGGGAGGATGGAGCGTGTAATTGACAGGCGGATCGGTGCAGCGTCGGCAGTGATGCGGTCGCTGTTCCGGACCGTTGTGGTGAAGAAGGAGCTGAGCTGAAAGGTGAGGCTCTCAATTTACCGGTCAATCTACGTTCCTCCCCTCACCTATGATCATGAGCTCTGGGTAATGACCGAAAGGACAAGATCACAGATACAAGCGGCCAAAATGAGTTTCCTCCACAGAGTGGCTGGGCGCACCCTTAGACATAGGGTGAGGAGCTCAGTCACACGTAGGGCTGGGTATCGATCAAAATTTTCTGATGCCGATACCAATATCGATACCTTCATTTCGATACCGATTCCTGACCAGTACCTTTTCTAGTTCCTATTTTATATTAATTCTAGGAAAAAAATTAATTTCATTACACATTCTATTCCACATACTGGAGTTTATTTTCCGTTATTCAAGTTATTTTCAAAGTTGAAAAATGAACAAGAACACAACTGCACACCATCACATTATCTCTCTCACACACACACACACACACACACACACACACACACACACACACACACACACACACACACACACACACCTCTAACAGTTTTTCTTCAAGAATATTAACATAGCCTTCTCAGGGGACAGACAAGCTCTTTCCTGGCTGATGGTGTCCCCTGCGGTCAAAAATGTGCGCTCAGCAGGAGTGGACGATGCCTGCACACACAGGGCTAGCTAGGCGGAGGCATTTTAAAAGCCAGCATTTTTGACTTTGCAAGTAACATAGCCATAAACAATAGTTACTCGCTAATATCCTACAGTACCGTTAACATACATTGGTAAACTTGCAAAAACCTAGCTAGCTCCTACCTTAACAAACAAAGCAGATCAACGGAATTCGCGGAACAAACTTACCCGATGAAATATCAGACACAACGCTGTGCTCGGTACTTTCAGATGAATCCGAGTCTGGTCGTAAAACGTCCTGTAGAGAGGTGGTGGGTAGCGAATGCCGCAGTATTAGAGTTGGTCTTGCGAAAGTATAACCACGCTTTCGACTTTGGCATTTTTGTAGGGTTTGACGACTCCGCAGCCAAGCTAATTGATTAGCTAACTTATTAGCCCCCTACAAGTTAGGTGAATCTCACCTTGCCTGTGAACAAGGGGCGTGACCACGCTGTGTTTTCATACACGTTGACGTTTGAGCCAATCTCAGGGGGCATTATCAGGCCATAAGCACGCAGGCACATATCTGAGCCACACGTGATTAACCTCTGGGTATCGAAACGTGGAACCGAAAGACAAGGCATATTTTGATACCCAGAAGAACCAAAGCATTTCGGTCGGTGCCATGGAGGAACCGAATTTCGATGCCCAGCCCTAGTCACACGGGAGGAGCTCGGTGCTTCTCCATGTCGAGAGGAGCCAACTGAGGTGGCTCAGGCATCTGTTTCGGATGACTCCTGGACTCCTCACTTGGTAGGTGTTCCAGGCATGTCCCACCGGGACACCGAGGCCCCGGGGAAGACCCAGGACGCGCTGGAGGTACTATGTGTCCCGGCTGGCCTGGGAACGCCTTGGGGTCCCCCCGGAGGAGCTGGAGGAAGTGTCCGGGGTGAAGGAGGTCTGGGTGTCCCTTAGACTGTTGCCCCCGCGACCCGGCTCCGGATAAGAGGAAGAAAATGGATGGATAAAACACAGAATGTGGAGCGGAATAAAACTCAAATGTGTTATATAAGCAGCAGTGTGATTGGGGGAGGGAGGGCAGGGAGAGAGTTCAGCATCCTGACAGCTGTCCAGGTGTGTGAGGGGTGACTGGAGGGCTGTGGAGATTGCATCATCGGTCGAGCGGTTAGACCGGTATGCAAATTGAAATGGGTCCAGGGTGGAGGGGAGAGATGTCTTGATGTGTTGCATGACGAGCCTTTTGAAGTACTTCATGAGGATGGGGGTGAGCGCAACCGAACAGTAGTCGTTAAGGCTGGATGGATATGACTTCTTCAGCACGGGGGTGATGGTGGAGGTTTTGAGGCTTGTGGGGATGACAGCCTGGCTCCGAGATGTGTTGAAGATGTCCGTAAAGAACTCTGTGAGTTCCGCAGCACAGTCTCTCAGTACACGACCAGGGATGTTGTCTGGGCCCGGAGCTTTGTGTGCGTTGATCCTGCTGAGGGATCTCCTCACGCTGTCCGGGGACAGTATCAGCACCTGGTCATTGGGAGGAGGTGGAGTCTTCTGTGCCGGGGTGCTGTTGTGTGCCTCAAAGCGAGCAAAGAACTCATTCAGCTCGTTCGGCAGGGACGTGGAGTTGTTGGAGTTGTTGTATGGCGTTGGCTTGTAATCCGTTGGCTTGTAATCCGTTATGGTCCATATCACCTGCCACAGACTATGTGTCTTTGCTGTCATGGAAGTGCTGTGCGATCTTCCAAGAGTATTGTCTCTTAGCCTCTCTGATGACAGGTTTGCGCTCGCTGTCTCCAGCTCTCAAGGCAGCGTTCCTTACCCTCAGCAGCCTGTAGACCTCCCCTGTGAGCCATGCCTTCTGGTTGGTTTTGCTGTGCTTTGGCCCACCTCCTTGATCTCTTTCTCAGTCCTGTTTTGTTTTGTTTTATTTATTTTTGGATTTCTCACTGACCCTGGTATAATTCATTCACTCGTCTGACTTGTGTGTTGTGTTACCGTGACCCGGTGAGGCACGAGGGCCACACACTCACCAGGAAGATGATCGTGGCGGTCCCTTGGCCCTCGCCCACGATGGAGTAGCCCACAGTTAAGCTCTCTTTGGCCCCACATGCCAGGGTCCTGTCCTCCCCCTTGACCTCCAGAATGCTGGTCGTCCTGGTGTGGAGGGAGACGGGTCTGATCTCCTCGATCCGCAGAGACGCCGGGCTGAAGTGAGGCTCCAGGTCACTATGTCTGTTTTTATACAGACTGGCCTGTGGAGGAGAGAGACAGGGTTTTCAAGTGGTTTCTGTTTTTACTCACAATCCCTCAAACTGACACTTTGCAGCTGATGTCATCCACATTCTCTGGGGGTGTGATGCTAACTGAAAGCACTGCTCTGTCTGAATCGCTCTTACTCAAGTTAGACTTTAATCTGAGCTTTATTCAACCACAATCTGATCATAAAGAACTGACTCATCTGGAACTACAACAGGTGAACTAGTTTGTGTTGTTAAACAAGTCCCTCTCAAATCACATGACAGTCACAAGCTAGCAGTAGCATTAGCGTTAGCATTAGCCAACAGTTTTTCAGTGAGTCGCTCTCACCTTTTGGTTGAAAATCAAACTCCTAAACTGGACCATGAACGCTCACACTGATCAAAGGCTCCTGAAAATGTGCTCTTTAAATCACTTTTGTATTTTTTCATACAGTATTTTTTGGTAGTTGTTGCTAATGTGTGCACTCAGTCACCATGGTAACTGCTGAACAATCCACCATAGGTGCAAAGGCAGAACACCCCCAGCATCACTGCAAAGTATCAATACAAAGAAGTAAGTGTTCCACAAAATGACACAGGAGGCGCTATAAAAATCTTACATCTGCAGGAGAGTCAATAGACAATTTTACAGAACGACAAATACAAATCCAGGCCTCGCCCCCTCTGATCTGGTGACCGCAGGTCTGCTTTTCCCAGACGCTCAGAGTTGCATTGTGATTTTGTGTGTTCTTCATTCACTCCACACAGTGGAGCTAAATAACTATTGTAGCCACAGCTGCCCTGGGGCAGACTGATGGAAGAGAGGCTGCCAATCAGCACCATCAGCCCCTCCGACCACCAACACTCACACACACACCACTTTCATATTAGGTAATGTGGGTGAAGTGTCTTGCCTAAAGACACAACAGTTTGCACCTGGCCCGGCCCTGCTGACCACGGATCAGCAGATACAAACTGCAACCACACATTTATGTTCATAAAATACCTTCATTTACCACAGCCTACACTAGATCCAAACCAGGTCCAAACCAGGACTAAACCAGGTCTAAACCAGGTCTATCCCAGGTCTACCTCTGGACCCACCTTGAGACTGATAGGGCTTGAGTAGGAGCTGGTGTTGAAGCTGAAGGTAGCGTGTCCGTCCTGGTCAGTCTTCAGCGTTTGGAGGAACCTGTAGGTGTTTGTGAGCAGATGGACCTCAGTGTGGGACACAGGTGTGTTATTATAACGCTCCACCTTCACCTGCACAGACACATTTAAACTTTGTGGAATCTATCCATTTTGTATTAAGCAGAATTGACTTTTTGGAGCTTTCTATCATGTTATAATGTTCCCTCATCAAAAACATGCCTGAAGAGGGGTGAAAAGTCCCTCAGTCGTCCAGGTAGAATCCATGATAAAAGGAGAAATTCAATTTGTCAACTGGACAAAGTTTGTTTGGTTGAAAACGTTTCGCCGCTCATCCGAGAGGCTTCGTCAGCTCTGGTTCTAGTGCTGGTTAGACACTGCTTATATCTGGCTGCAGGGAGGAGCTCACTACACTGAAATAGCTCTGAAACATTAGGGCAGACATTCCAGGGCAGAGGGGTGGAGAGGGTCGTTAGGCGAAACTAGATGCCAGAGCAATTTGAAAAACAAAGAGACAGATTAGTGGGGATGTTTCAGAGCTATTTCAGTGTAGTGAGCTCCTCCCTGCAGCGAGATATAAGCAGTGTCTAACCAGCACTAGAACCAGAGCTGACGAAGCCTCTCGGATGAGCGGCGGTTGACAAACTGAACTTCTTCTTTTATCATGTCTGAAGAGGTTTTAGATGTCATCCAGGCATGTTTCAGTAATTTAGTGATCTCTCCAGGGCCCTATTCAAACCCTTGTTATGATAGCAGTAAGAGTCTGTCCAAGGCTCCGCCCACAGGCCTACATCACCCATGCTCCCACACAACAATTCACCAAAAATACACAAAAACATGACACAAAACAAGACACAACTCCATGTGATGTGCATTAGTTTAGTGGGGTGCTGTGACGGTGCTCTGAAGGGGGAGTTTTGACTCCAACAAAACAAAAGTAAAACCTGTTTTAGAAAAGTGCCTGGCAGAGATCACTCCAAAACCTCTTCAGGTGTGTTTTTAATGAGGGACCAATGTGATAAAATGGTTGAAAACTCCCAGAGCCATGATAATAACGTGGGTTTGAGTGACTAAAAGTACCTGCAGCTCCAGCACTTCTCTGTGGTTGTATCTTTTGGGAGGATTCACAAACTCCACTTTTCCAATTTCATACAAGATCTTGATTCTCTGCTCCTCCACGAAATGCTTCTGGTCTGAGGAGAAAATCAGGGGTCAGGTTCAACCCACAGTTTAAAGAACTGGAACCCTGGCGGTCTGGTCTGACACTAACCCTGCAGCTGTGCGTCGTAGTACTGTGGTACTGTAGTACTGTAGTACTGTGCCTCTCCTGCACTGTACTGTACTGTGCTGCACTGTACTGTACTGTAGTAGTGGTAGTAGTAGTAGTAGCAGTAGTAGTAGTAGCAGAAGTAGTAGTAGTAGTAGTAGTAATAGTAGTAGCAGTAGTAGTAGCAGTAGTAGTAGCAGTAGTAGTAGTAGTAGTAGTAGTAGTAGCAGTAGTAGTAGTAGTAGTAGCAGTAGTACCTGTCCCCTCTTCGGTCACCAAAGCTTTTATGGTGTATTCAGCTTCCATCCGGGAGCTGTTTTTGAACTGAGCCGTGGGAATGGAGAAGGACGCACAGCCATCTCTGGGCACCTACAAATTCAAATACTTTTACCGCAGTAGTAGTAGTAGTAGTAGTAGTAGTAGTAGTAGTAGCAATAGCAGTAGGAGTAGTATTATATACGAACGGGACACAAGGAACTGTTGTGTTTTTGCCTTTACGGAAACATGGCTGGACCCGTCCATTCCCGACAGCGCCGTTACCCCGGACAATTTCACTATATACAGGCAGGACAGAACGGAGGACTCAGGCAAGTCTTGTGGAGGGGGTGTGTGCTTTATGGTTAACTCTTTGTGGGCAACAGACGCACGTATTTTAACAACTCACTGCACTCCAGCCCTAGAGCTGCTAACCATCAAAGTCAGACCCTTCTATCTGCCTAGAGATTTTAGCGCGTAATCCTCACAGTAGTCTATATTCCACCACAAGCTGCTAAAACAGAAGCCCTGGAACAACTGTATGGGATTATAAACGGACTTGAAAACTCTCACCCTGATGCAGCTTTCATTGTGTTGGGGGATTTCAATAGAGCTAACATGAAAACGGTTCTACCAAAATACTACCAACACATATCCCTCCCCACCAGGGGGGGGGGGCAGACTTTAGACCATTGTTACACCCCATTTAAAGACAGTTACAAACCCCTACTCCGCCCAGCCTTTGATAAATCTGGCCATAGCGCAATCTTGCTGTTGCCTGCGTACACACAAAGGCTTAAACTGGAAAAAACGGTTCCCAGACAAATATACAAATGGAGCAGTATGTCTGATGAGGTGCTACAGGACTGCTTTGAAACAACAGACTGGCAGATGTTTGCAGACGCAGGGGATGGTGACATTAATGCGTACACAGACTCTGTCGTAGGCTACATAGGGAAGTGCATTGAGGACACGGTGCCCAAAATCTCCATCTGCACTTACCCTAATCAGAAACCCTGGGCGGGACCGGAGGTGCGTGCTAAACTGAGAGCTCGCACCGCCGCCTTCAACTCAGGAGACACCGAAGCCTACAAAGCAGCCAAGTACGGCCTCAGAAAGACCATCAGGACTTCCCAGAGGGACTAGAGGGAGAGAGTGGAGTCTGCCCAGCAGAGCAATGACCCGAGACGCGTGTGGCATTGGCTACGCTGCATCACTGACTACAAGGGGAGGAGCCCATGGAAATGTCCAGCGCATCATTTCCGGACGAACTCAACACCTTCTACGCCCGGTTTGATGCAGATAACACCACGCCTGTCACCAGACCCCATGTGGACAGTGAGGACGCTGTACTTTGTATAGACACTGCTACAGTGAGACGGGCGTTCAAGAGAGTGAATCCCCGCAAAGCACCAGGACCCGACGGCATCCCCGGACGGGTGCTGAGGGCTTGTGCTGACCAAGTTGCCGGGGTGTTCACCAACATCTTCAACCTGTCTCTGAGCCAGTCTATCGTGCCCACCATCTTCAAGACCTCCACTGTAGTCCCCATCCCAAAGACCCCCACAGCATCCTGTCCTAATGACTATCGGCCCATAGCACTCACATCTGTCATCATGAAGTGCTTTGAACGAATCATTAAGAGACACATCTGTGACTCCCTCCCCGACACCCTGGACCCCCTGCAGTTTGCATATAGAGCAAAGAGGTCTATTGCTCTAGCAGTCCACACCTCTCTCAGTCATCTGGAGAGAGGAAACACATATGTGAGAATGCTCTTCATCGACTACAGCTCGGCATTCAATACCATAATCCCTCCCAAACTGGTCTCTAAGCTCACCGCCCTGGGCCTGGGGACATCCATCTGCTGCTGGATATGGGACTTCCTCACTAACAGACCACAGGCGGTGAGGATCGGCAGCCACCTCTCCTCCACACGTGTCCTCAGCACTGGGGCACCCCAGGGCTGTGTTCTCAGCCCTCTCCTGTACTCCCTGTTCACCTATGACTGTACCGCCAGGCACAGCTCCAACATCATCCTCAAGTTTGCCGACGACACCACCATCCTAGGCCTCATCACCAACAACGATGAGAGCGCCTACAGAGACGAGGTGAAATCACTGACCAGCTGGTGTCAGGAAAATAACCTCTCTCTGAATGTCAGCAAAACTAAGGAAATTATCGTGGACTTCAGGAGACAGCGTGTAGACCAGCATCCCCACATCTTCATCAACAACGCTGAGGTGGAGCAGGTCAGCAGCTTTAAGTTCCTTGGGGTCCACATCACTGAGGATCTGTCCTGGACACTACATACAGACACTGTGGTTAAGAAAGCCCGACAAAGACTCTACTTCCTGAGGAAGTTGAGGAAGTTTGGTATGAACACCAGCATCCTCACAAACTTCTACAGGTGCACCATGGAGAGCCTGCTGACGGGCTGCATCACAGTGTGGTATGGGAACTGCACCGCTCAGAGCCGCAAAGCACTACAGAGGGTGGGGCGAGCGGCAGAGGACATCACTGGCAGCAGTCTCCCCTCCATCCAGGACATTTACCACAGCAGGGGTCTGCGTAAAGCACGCAGCATCACTAAGGACCATACTCATCCGGCACAAGGACTCTTCCGTCTGCTACCCTCTGGTAGACGATACAGGAGCCTGCCAGCACGCACAAAAACACTCAAAGACAGATATTACCCCCAAGCTGTCAGACTACTGAACTCTGGATAATACTCTAAATACTGAACTCTCAATAATACTGCACTAAACTACTTTTCATTATGCAGAATATGTTTACTGCTGCTGCTCTGTATGAATGTATCATGTTTGTCACTACCTCACTGTAAACTACTGTTACCTGTGCAATAATCTGTGCAATAACCTATGTGCAATATTTATACCATACTATGTGCAATATGAAATCCACATGCAACACCTACACCACACCATATTATGTGCAATCTGTGAAATACTCTACTTACACCTTATTTGATCTTGATTTAATCCTACCTGCACCTTGTACATTGTACCTTGTATTTTTTATTACATTTTATTACATATTTTATTATATTGTTTATTATATTGTTTACTTCTTCCCCTTTTCTTACCACGTACTATTATTTCATGTTATTAGTACTTCTGACTATGTTAGCGAGTCAACGGTTCTTCTGATCCTAAGCATTTCATTGCATTGTTGACCTTGTGTTGATTTTGCATATGACAAATAAACAATCTTGGATTGTTATTGTTATTAATATATATACCTCCTGTACTTCTTTGTGGCATACAGGGGGGGCAGGGAGGTTTTTCCGGCCTATTCCGAAACGCCCTGAGGCTCTGCACACACGGACCTCCACCAGCCCCGGCACCGACTGACCAAACGTGTACCTGAAAACATGTACAACGGTATAGAGCGTTTTCACGAACCCGGAAAAACAGGATGATTACCATATACAGCAACCATGCATAAACCTTCCACATCGGAATCCAAAAGTTCTGACACAGCTGACCAGCTGTATAGGGATAAGTTGGATGCCAAAGAAAAGGAGCGTTATATGAAAAAACTCAAATTAATTGGGCAAGAAGATCCGTATGAGATGGATTCAAGTTTGTTCAGTGACAGTGGTGATTTGTCGATTCTGCTGCTGTAAGGGATCCCGATATTGTCAACGACCTGGTCTTCTCCCCAAGTCCTGATACAGCACAAGACTTTCAGAACTCTAAAGGTCTGTAGACCTTCAGAGCTCTAAAGGTCTGGAGACCTTCAGAGCTCTAAAGGTCTGGAGACCTTCAGAGCTCTAAAGGTCTGGAGACCTTCAGAACTCTAAAGGTCTGGAGACCTTCAGAACTCTAAAGGTCTGGAGACCTTCAGAGCACTAAAGGTCTGGAGGAACAACCAGTTTGTTTGTGGCTGGTACAAGAGCATAAAGTGCGGAAAATTGGAGACGAGCATATTGTGATAACAAAGGTCGGCATTCTTGTATTATATGTGTAACGTGTTTAAGTATGAGTATATTGCTTTTTATTATTCACTTTTTGCAAAGATTAAAATATTAACATTGTAATACAATTTACTGTAGGGGCTAATGCAGCAAATGAACATGTACAAGTATTTACAACTAACATTTATGCCTTGGATCTAGTTTAGTCGGTGTTTGTATATGTAAACATGGTCGCTACAAATTGGTTCAAAATTAGCAATCACAATGAACTGCATGAAATATCTACTGCGAAATGAGCTGAGCATATGTGAATCTTGTCGAGATTTTTCCCATCCAAGTTCTGTTTGAGACTGGCGATCCACAATCACCCTGGTCAGTCACTACTTTAGGTAAACAATAGAACTGCAGGTGTTTTTCTTTGTCCGTTGTATTGTGACGCCGAGGATCGTACAATAGTTGACCATTTTGCTTTTTTTTTTTTAACTTTGCAGCATAAATGCTCTGTTCGCGGTGCTTCGAAACCTCCCAAAATGGCTGACTTCCGGATTTATGACGTCACGTGAAAACGCTTTATTATCCAACCACATCACCACATCTGAGGCACAGGGAGGTATGAGGACGGGAGGGCATCTGACTCACTTTGCACACACTTTAAAGGAGAGATCTTCCAGAGCGATGCTGACTTCAGCTGGAGCCTCCACTTCAGCAGAAAACTTTGGCAGAACTAGAAAAAAAAGTGAAAAGTCAACTGACTTTTGACACTTTGCACTTTGTGACATCACACTGGGGTGTTGTACATGTATCTCTGTGGTGGAATGTTCAGCAGTTACCATAGGAACACAATGTTCCAAATAAGTCAGCTCTTCCTGCTCAGATTTTGTTCTAATAAAGCTCAGATTAAAGTCTAACAGAGTTTCAGACAGAGCAGTGCCTACA
>JAVJIX010000337.1:375000-397500 GCA_036785185.1 Paratrypauchen microcephalus
TCTTTCACACCGCTGGGGAGGGATTTTGGCCCACTCTTCTATGCAGAATTGTTTCAATTCTGCCATATTGGAGGGTTTTCTTGTATGAACTGCCCGTTTAAGGTCACACCACAGCATCTCAATCGGATTTAAATCCGGACTTTGACTTGGCCACTCCAAAACCTTAATTTTGTTTTCTTTGAGCCATTCAGAGGTGGACTTGCTGGTGTGTTTTGGATCATTGTCCTGTTGCATGATCCAAGAGCGCTTGAGTTTGAGGGCACGAACTGATGGCCGGACATTCTCCTTCAGGATCTTCTGGTAAACAGCAGAATTCATTTTTCCGTCAATCACAGCAAGTTGTCCTGGTCCTGAGGCAGCAAAGCAGGCCCAGACCATCACACTGCCACCACCATGCTTTACTGTGGGCACCATGTTCTTTTTATCAAATGCTGTGCCATTTTTACGCCAGATGAAACGGGCTGCAGACCTTCCAAAAAGTTCAATTTTAGACTCATCGGTCCACAAAATGTTTCTCCAAAAGTCTTGAGGGTCATCAAGGTGCTTTTTGGCAAAGGTGAGACGAGCCTTTGTGTTCTTTTGTGAAAGCAGTGGTTTTCTCCTGGGAACTCTTCCATGGATGCCATTTTTGGCCAGTGTTTTTCTAATGGTGGAGTCATGAACACTGACCTTAACTGAGGCCAACGAGGCCTGTAGTTCTTTCGATGTGCGTCTAGGTTCTTTTGTGACTTCCTGAATGAGCCGTCGTCGCACTCTTGGAGTAATCTTAGTTGGTCGACCACTCCTGGGAAGGGTTGCAACTGTTCCCAGTTTCCTCCATTTTTGAATAATGGCTCTGACAGTGGTTCGCTGGAGCCCCAGAGCTTTGGGAATGGCTTTGTAACCTTTTCCTGAATTATAGACTTCTATCACTTTTTTTCTCATTTGTTCTTGAATTTCTTTGGATCGTGGCATGATGTGTTTGTTCTTGAGATGTTGTAGCCAACTTCACTTTGTTTGACAGGAACTATTTAAGTGATTTCTTGATTCAACACAGGTGGTGACAATCAGGTGTGGGTGTGGCATGTAGAACTGAACTAAGTTTTCTCAAAACTGTGGTTAGTCACAGTTAGTTTGTGATTTAACAAGGGGGGGCAATTACTTTTTCACATAGGGCCAGATAGGTTTAGATTTTTTTTGTGCACTAATAAATGGAATCATCATTCAAAAACTGAATTTTGTCTTTCCTTGGGTTGTTTCTGTGTGATATTAAAATTGGTTTGATGATCTGACAATGTTTTGAGTGATAAATATGCAAAAAACACAGAAATCAGGAAGGGGGCAAATACTTTTTCACGGCACTGTATATGTGTGTGTGTATATGTGTGTGTGTGTGTGTGTGTATATGTGTGTGTGTGTGTGTGTGTGTGTATGTATGTGTGTGTGTATGTATGTGTGTGTGTGTGTATGTGTGTGTCTGTCTGTGTGTGCGTGCGTGTGTGAGTGTCTGTGTGTGTGCGTGTGTGTGTGTGTTTACCCTGATCTCCACGATCTCGTACTGTAAAAGAAGAGACGCCGTTAGAACAGATATTTACAGAAAAACGGCTTTAACCAAAACTGTGTCCATCATAACCGGAGAATCATCGATATTTGACCCCCTGTCCACCATGTCCACCATGTCCACCATGCCCACAAGGTCCACCAGGTCCACCAGGTCCACCATGTCCACCAGGTCCACCAGGTCCACCAGGTCCACCATGTCCACCATGTCCACCATGTCCACCAGGTCCACCATGTCCACCATGTCCACCAGGTCCACAAGGTCCACAAGGTCCACCAGGTCCACCATGTCCACCATGTCCACCAGGTCCACCAGGTCCACCAGGTCCACCATGTCCACCATGTCCACCATGTCCACCAGGTCCACCATGTCCACCAGGTCCACCATGTCCACCAGGTCCACCATGTCCACCATGTCCACCAGGTCCACCATATCCACCATGTCCACCAGGTCCACCAGGTCCACCAGGTCCACAAGGTCCACAAGGTCCACCAGGTCCACCATGTCCACCAGGTCCACAAGGTCCACAAGGTCCACCAGGTCCACCATGTCCACCATGTCCACCAGGTCCACCAGGTCCACCAGTTCCACCATGTCCACCATGTCCACCATGTCCACCAGGTCCACCATGTCCACCAGGTCCACCATGTCCACCATGTCCACCAGGTCCACCATGTCCACCATGTCCACCATGTCCACCATGTCCACCATGTCCACCAGGTCCACCATGTCCACCAGGTCCACCATGTCCACCATGTCCACCATGTCCACCATGTCCACCAGGTCCACCATGTCCACCAGGTCCACCAGGTCCACCAGGTCCACCAGGTCCACCAGGTCCACCATGTCCACCATGCCCACAAGGTCCACCAGGTCCACCATGCCCACAAGGTCCACCAGGTCCACCAGGTCCACCATGTCCACCAGGTCCACCAGGTCCACCATGTCCACCAGGTCCACCATGTCCACCATGTCCACCATATCCACCATGTCCACCAGGTCCACCATGTCCACCAGGTCCACCAGGTCCACTATGTCCACCAGGTCCACCATGTCCACCATGTCCACCAGGTCCACCATGTCCACCAGGTCCACCAGGTCCAGCAGGTCCAGCAGGTCCACCATGTCCACCATGTCCACCATATCCACCATGTCCACCAGGTCCACCATGTCCACCATGTCCACCAGGTCCACCATGTCCACCAGGTCCACCATGTCCACCATGTCCACCAGGTCCACCATGTCCACCATGTCCACCAGGTCCACCATGTCCACCATGTCCACCAGGTCCACCATGTCCACCATGTCCACCAGGTCCACCATGTCCACCAGGTCCACCATGTAATTATAACTATTAATGTAACTGTAAATGTAATTATAAATGTAATTATAATTGGAAATGTAATTATAAATGTAAATGTAATTATAACTGTAAATGTAATTATAAATATAATTATAACTGTAAATGTAATTATAACTGTAAATATAATTATAAATGTAATTATAAATATTAATGTAGTTGTAAATGTAATTACAAATGTAATTATAAATGTAAATGTAATTATAACTGTAAATGCAATTATAACTATTAATGTAACTGTAAATGTAATTATAAATGTAACTGTAAATATCCACACTGTCCAGTCCACACTGTCCACATTGTCCACATTGTCCAGTCCACTCTGTCCACTCTGTCCACATTGTCCACATTGTCCACATTGTCCAGTCCACTCTGTCCACACTGTCCACACGGTCCACACTGTCCAGTCCACACTGTCCAGTCCACACTGTCCACACTGTCCACACTGTCCACACTGTCCACACTGTCCACTCTGGATGTGTTTGTGATGAAGAAACTTTACGACATCCTTAGAAAACAGAGTAAAACAGGCCCTTTAAAGATGCACTACGTAACTTTTCTAGTGAAGTGTCCACCACCTGCTCGTCTCCATGGAGATGTTGCTTTACCTGATCAGTTTTGGCCTTAAAGCAGATCTGCTGTGATCATTCTGTCGTAATTGCGACATATTAAAACACATATTGATCTAAAACGACTTCATAAAAGAAACGTATCTATCTCCATGGAGACGAGCGCCTAACGCCACCAGCTCAAGTCTGTGGAGAGGCGAGCCTGAATGAATTTGAGTTTTTCAGGGTATTTTCAAGTGTCTCATAAAATGGTGATTGAATAAATGTAAGACAGTGCAATAAAAATGGAACATATAATGCAATAAAATCTCCATGGAGACAAGCAGGTGGGGGCACTAAAGGTTCCACAGTGCGGCTTTAAAACAATCATTTCAGAACTCACCGAACCATTTGCAGGTCTCAGCTTAGAGTCCAACGTCACCACTCGGAAATGCACTGCACGAAAAAAAACAGTCCTGGTTCAGTCCTGGTTTAGTCCTGGTATGGTCCTGGTTTAGTCCTGGTTTAGTCCTGGTTCACTCCTGGTTTAAACCTGGTTCAGTCCTGGTTCAGTCCTGGTTTAGTCCTGGTATGGTCCTGGTTTAGTCCTGGTTTAGTCCTGGTTCACTCCTGGTTTAAACCTGGTTCAGTCCTGGTTTAGTCCTGGTTTAGACCTGGTTCAGTCCTGGTTCAGTCCTGGTTTAGTCCTGGTTTAGTCCTGGTTTAGACCTGGTTTAAACCTGGTTTAGACCTGGTTTAGACCTGGTTTAGACCTGGTTCAGTCCTGGTTTAGACCTGGTTCAGTCCTGGTTTAGACCTGGTTCAGTCCTGGTTTAGACCTGGTTCAGTCCTGGTTCAGTCCTGGTTTAGTCCTGGTTTAGTCCTGGTTTAGACCTGGTTTAGACCTGGTTTAGACCTGATTTAGACCTGGTTCAGTCCTGGTTCAGTCCTGGTTTAGTCCTGGTTCAGTTCTGGTTTAGGCCTGCTGCTCACCTGTCTGTCCGGGCAGGTACAGGGGTTTGTCCGTCTGGACAAAAGTCTTCAGTCCGTAGTTCTTGATTTGGATTTTGTGGGTTTCTAGTCTGTGAAGCTTTTTTCCTACGATTTCAAACTCAAAATTCATGATTTCTGAGTTTTCAACAACAGGAGCCTGAAAAACAAAAGACACAACATGAACATAAATTAAACCCGGACTAAACCAGGACTAAACCCGGACTAAACCAGGACTAAACTGGGACTAAACCAGGACTAAACCAGGACTCAACTGGGACTAAACCGGGACTCAACCAGGATTAAACCAGGACTAAACCAGGACTAAACAAGGACTTAAGTGAAACTAAACCAGGACTAAACCAGGAATAAACCAGGACTAAAGCAGAACTAAACAAGAACTAAACCAGGACTAAACTGGGAATAAACCAGGACTAAACCGGGGCTAAACAAGAACTAAACCAGGACTAAACAGGGGCTACACTGGGACTAAGCGGGGACTAAACCAGGACTAAACCAGGAATAAACTGGAACAAAACCAGGACTAAACCGGGACTAAACCAGGAATAAACCAGGACTAAACAAGAACTAAACCAGGACTAAACAGGGGCTGCACTGGGACTAAACCGGGACTAAACCAGGACTAAACCAGGACTAAACCAAGACTAAACCAGGACTAAACCAGGACTAAACTGAAACTAAACCAGGACTAAACCAGGAATAAACCAGGACTAAGCAAGAACTAAACAAGAACTAAACCAGGACTAAACAGGGGCTACACTGGGACTAAACCGGGACTAAACCAGGACTAAACCAGGACTAAACTGAAACTAAACCAGGACTAAACCAGGAATAAACCAGGACTAAACTGAAACTAAACCAGGACTAAACCAGGACTAAACAAGAACTAAACAAGAACTAAACCAGGACTAAACAGGGGCTACACTGGGACTAAACTGGGACTAAACCAGGAATAAACCAGGATTAAACAAGAACTAAACCAGGACTAAACAGGGGCTAAACCAGGACTAAACCGGGGCTAAACCAGGACTAAACTGAAACTAAACCAGGACTAAACCGGGGCTAAACCAGGACTAAACCAGGACTAAACTAGAACTAAACAAGAACTAAACCAGGACTAAATCAGGACTAAACCAGGACTAAATCGGGGCTAAACAAGAACTAAACCAGGACTAAACAGGGGCTACAATGGGACTAAACGGGGACTAAACCGGGACTAAACCAGGACTAAACCAGGACTAAACTGGAACTAAACCAGGACTAAGCCGGGACTAAACAAAAACTAAACCAGGACTAAACCAGGAATAAACCAGGACTAAAGCAGAACTAAACAAGAACTAAACCAGGACTAAACAGGGGCTACACTGGGACTAAACGGGGACTAAACCGGGACTAAACCAGGAGTAAACCAGGACTAAACTGGAACTAAACCAGGACTAAACTGGGACTAAACCAGGAATAAACCAGGACTAAAGCAGAACTAAACAAGAACTAAACCAGGACTAAACAGGGGCTACACTGGGACTAAACGGGGACTAAACCGGGACTAAACCAGGAGTAAACCAGGACTAAACTGGAACTAAACCAGGACTAAACTGGGACTAAACCAGGAATAAACCAGGACTAAACAAGAACTAAACCAGGACTAAACAGGGGCTACACTGGGACTAAACCGAGACTAAACCAGGACTAAACCGAGACTAAACCAGGACTAAACCAGGACTAAACCAGGACTAAACTGAAACTAAACCAGGACTAAACCAGGAATAAACCAGGACTAAACAAGAACTAAACCAGGACTAAACAGGGGCTACACTGGGACTAAACCGGGACTAAACCAGGACTAAACCAGGACTAAACTGAAACTAAACCAGGAATAAACCAGGACTAAACTGAAATTAAACCAGGACTAAACCAGGACTAAACAAGAACTAAACCAGGACTAAACAGGGGCTACACTGGGACTAAACCGGGACTAAACCAGGACTAAACCAGGACTAAACTGAAACTAAACCAGGACTAAACCAGGGCTAAACCAGGACTAAACTGAAACTAAACCAGGACTAAACCGGGGCTAAACCAGGAATAAACTGAGACTAAACCAGGACTAAAGAAGGACTGAACCAGGACTAAACAAGGACTAAACCCAGACAAACCTGGGGCTAAATAAGGACTGAACCTGGGGTTAAACCAGGACTGAACCAGGTCTAGCCGTGTCTCATCATGTCTCTGTAGTACCTGAAATGTCCAGCAGGTGTGTGTGTCCTCGTCAAATATGACTTTGTACAAAACCGTCTTCTCTGCTTGGACCAGACTCACGGTGAGGCCCATGTCCTCAGAGACCTGCAGGAGACTCAGGCAGAACTTCACTGGACTACCAGACTCCACCACCGCAGGGAACACCACCAGGAACTGCCTACACACAGAGTAAACCAGGACTGAACCAGGACTAAACCAGGACTGAACCAGGACTGAACCAGGACTGAACCAGGACTAAAACAGGACTGAACCAGGACTAAACCAGGACTGAACCAGGACTAAACCAGGACTGAACCAGGACTGAACCAGGACTAAACCAGGACTGAACCAGGACTGAACCAGGACTGAACCAGGACTAAACCAGGACTGAACCAGGACTGAACCAGGACTAAACCAGGACTGAACCAGGACTGAACCAGGACTAAACCAGGACTGAACCAGGACTGAACCAGGACTAAACCAGGACTGAACCAGGACTGAACCAGGACTAAACCAGGACTGAACCAGGACTGAACCAGGACTGAACCAGGACTAAACCAGGACTGAACCAGGACTGAACCAGGACTGAACCAGGACTGAAACAGGACTAAACCAGGACTGAACCAGGACTAAACCAGGACTGAACCAGGACTAAAACAGGACTGAACCAGGACTGAACCAGGACTAAACCAGGACTGAACCAGGACTAAACCAGGACTGAACCAAGACTGAACCAGGACTGAACCAGGACTAAACCAGGACTAAAACAGGACTAAACCAGGACTAAAACAGGACTAAACCAGGTCTAAACCAGGACTGAACCAGGACTAAACCAGAACTAAACTAGAACTAAACCAGGACTGAACCAGGACTGAACCAGGACTAAACCAGGACTGAACCAGGACTGAACCAGGACTGAACCACGACTAAACCAAGACTAAAACAGGACTAAACCAGGTCTAAACCAGGTCTAAACCAGGACTGAACCAGGACTAAACCAGGACTAAACCAGGACTGAACCAGGACTAAACTAAGACTAAACCAGGACTAAATGAGGACTAAACCGGGACTAAACCAGGACTAAACTAAGACTAAACCAGGACTAAACCAGGACTAAAACAGGACTGAACCAGGACTAAACCAGGACTGAACCAGGACTGAACCAGGACTAAACCGGGACTGAACTGGGACTAAACCAGGACTGAACCAGGACTAAACCAGGTCTAAACCAGGTCTAAACCAGGACTGAACCAGGACTAAACCGGGACTAAACCAGGACTGAACCAGGACTGAACCAGGACTAAACCAGGACTGAACTGGGACTAAACCAGGACTGAACCAGGACTAAACCAGGTCTAAACCAGGTCTAAACCAGGACTGAACCAGGACTAAACCGGGACTAAACCGGGACTAAACTGGGACTAAACCAGGACTAAACCAGGACTGAACCAGGACTAAACCAGGACTAAAACAGGACTAAACCAGGACTGAACCAGGACTGAACCAGGACTAAACCAGGACTAAACCAGGTCTAAACCAGGTCTAAACCAGGACTGAACCAGGACTAAACCAGGACTAAACCAGGACTAAACCGGGACTAAACCGTGACTAAACCAGGACTGAACTGGGACTAAACCAGGACTAAAACAGGACTAAACCAGGACTGAACCAGGACTAAACCAGGACTAAAACAGGACTAAACCAGGACTGAACCAGGACTAAACCAGGACTAAACCAAGACTAAACCAGGACTGAACCAGGACTAAACCAGGACTAAAACGGGACTAAACCAGGACTGAACCAGGACTGAACCAGGACTAAACCAGGACTAAACCAGGTCTAAACCAGGTCTAAACCAGGACTGAACCAGGACTAAACCAGGACTAAACCGGGACTAAACCGTGACTAAACCGGGACTGAACTGGGACTAAACCAGGACTAAAACAGGACTAAACCAGGACTGAACCAGGACTAAACCAGGACTAAAACAGGACTAAACCAGGACTGAACCAGGACTAAACCAGGACTAAACCAGGACTGAACCAGGACTAAACCAGCACTGAACCGGGACTAAACTAAGACTAAACCAGGACTAAACCAGGACTAAACTAAGACTAAACCAGGACTAAACTAAGACTAAACCAGGACTAAACCTGGACTAAACCAGGATTAAACCAGGATTAAACATCTGGCACACAGGGAGGCGTCTGGGAGGGCATCTGGTACTCACGGTTCTGCAGACGCCCCCAGGTTCAGGGCGAGTACGAGGAGCCATCCCCACCACGAGCTGCCGCCGGGACCCATCTCTGAACCTCACAGAACACACACTGAGCTGAAGTCCACTCCGCGTCCGGACCGCCCCCTCGCCCCTCGCCCCTGCCCTGAGCCGACCTGGTCCTGTTTGTTCAACTCCTCTGTGAAAATCTATTTATTTGGAAAAACAAATAAAAGTATAAACTCTGAGAGGAGGTCGTGTTTAACAGCACAAATGGACCCGCATGTCCCCAATCACTAATCAATACTGAAACTAGTACAGGAGTGCAAAAATCCACATCTCCTCTGGCCTCTCGTGAACTGTTAATACTTCACACCTGGTGAAGATTAAGATTAAGCCTTTATTGGTCTCACATGACACACGGGAGAAATTTGACTCCCGCATCTTGGTGGCAGGTGGTCACCATCTTTACCACTCTTCTGTCATGCCAAGCTAACACCACGACCTTCTTGTTGTGCCTGACAACCTTTCCCCCTGCCCCCAGGTCACTCATTTTTATGTCCCTTTTCACGTGTGGTTCCCCCTGTTTTTCCACAGTGTCCCACATACATTTGTTTTTTTTTTTCAATAGGCTCTCACACAGTGACACAGAATTATAAAAATTGTCCATATACACGGTGTAGCCATGAGCAGTGAGATGATCTAGGAGATCGTAAACAATCTCTGGCAGAGTGCTGGCTTGTCCAACATAGGGCCGCATGTTGAAACAATAACCCGTGGCTGAATCACAAAGAACATAAGATTTAATTCTGTATTTTACTGGCTTTTGCGGATTGTATACTTTGAATGACAAGCACCCCCGCCACTGCATCAATACAAATGTTCTGCCCAGGTTGGTACATGTCTTTAAATTTTTGAATAATATAGTCCAACACTGGGCGGATTTTATAAAGCTTGTCCCCGGCATCTTGTGATGCATTGTCATTGAAATGTAGGAATCTCCAAATAAGTTGAAACCGGTTTCTAGGCATTGTTTTTGAAAAATAGGGTGTGGATATTATTTCATCCGTTGACCAGTATTTGGCGAGTCTTGTTTTTTTTATTAAACCAGTTAAAAACGTCAGACCAAAGAACTGTTTGAGTTCTTGCACTGGCTGCTCTGTTTTTTTGGAGACTGTCAGGGTGAGCAGCAAAGTACTGACGTGCGTATAAGTTTGTTTGTTCAGTGATGTGTTCCAGCAGCTCATCTGTGACAAACAGTTCAAAAAAGTCCGCTGGCCGGTCCGACTCCAGCTCCGCAGCAGCATTCCAGAGTCCAGGGGTGGCAGTGAAGGGAAACGTGTTGGGTTTCCAACCTTTTTCTTGCCACTCACTTTGTGTGGCAGATGCACCACCTGTAAATGATAGAAATATATAACATTACCTAATTGTATTTTTATTTTGTATTGCTGCAGTTTTTATACATATATATATATATATATATATATATATATATATATACTCCACAAAAATATAAACGCAACACTTTTGTTTTTGCTCCCATTTTTCCTGAGATGGACCCAACGATCCAAAATTCACTCCAGATACACAACACTACCATTTCTCTCAAACATTGTTCACAAATCTGTCCAAATGTGTGACAGCGAGCACCTCTGCCCCGCCGAGACAATCCACCCCACCTCACAGGTGCGCCACATCAAGATGCCGATCCGACATCATGACCAGTGCACAGGTGCGCCCCAGACTGCCCACAATAAAAGGCCATCCCGAAATGTGCATTTTTTTTTTGCTTTATTGGGGGTCTGGGGACTCAGTCAGTATCTGGTGTGACCACCATTTGCCTCATGCAGTGCAACACATCTTCTTCGCATAGAGTTTATCAGATTGTCAATTGTGGCCTGTGGAATGTTGGTCCACTCCTCTTCAAAGGCTGTTATGGACGAAGAACACAGGTGCATTTTATTGATGGCATTTTGAATGCACAGAGATACCGTGATGAGATCCTGAGGCCCATTGTTGTGCCATACATCCATGAAAATCACCTCATGTTTCAGCAAGATAATGCACGGCCCCATGTTGCAAGGATCTGTACACAATTCTTGGAAGCTGAAAATGTCCCAGTTCTTGCATGGCCAGCATACTCACCGGACATGTCACCCATTGAGCATGTTTGGGATGTGCTTGACCGGCGTATACGACAGCGTGTACCAGCTCCCACTAATATCCAGCAACTTCGCACAGCCATTGAAGAGGAGCGGACCAACATTCCACAGGCCACAACTGACAATCTGATAAACTCTATGTGAAGAAGATGTGTTGCACTGCATGAGGCAAATGGTGGTCACACCAGATACTGACTGGTTCTGAGTCCCCAGACCCCCAATAAAGCAAAAAAAATGCACATTTCGGGGTGGCCTTTTATTGTGGGCAGTCTGGGGCACACCTGTGCACTGGTCATGATGTCGGATCGGCATCTTGATGTGACGCACCTGTGAGGTGGGGTGGATTGTCTCGGCGGGGCAGAAGTGCTCGCTGTCACACATTTGGACAGATTTGTGAACAATGTTTGAGAGAAATGGTAGTGTTGTGTATCTGGAGTGAATTTTGGATCGTTGGGTCCATCTCAGGAAAAATGGGAGCAAAAACAAAAGTGTTGCGTTTATATTTTTGTTGAGTATATATATACTGTATATATATATATATAATTTTTTTTAACCTTTCTTCTCCGCTTTGCGAGCAGGAGAGGGGGTTGGTCCTCTGCTAGTTGAAGGCTCTGTAAATAGAAATTCCTTCACAATTACCTCCCAGCAGCATCATGTTAGTTAGTTAGTTAGTTTCTTAGTTTTTCTTACCCATCTCATGCCTCTTTGGAGCAGAAGGGGGGATTGGTCCTCTGCTGGTTGAAGGCTCTGTAAATAGAAAATTCCTTCACAATTACCACACTGCAGCATCATGTTAGTTAGTTTCCTAGTTCTTCTTACCCATATCATGTCTTTCTGGAGACGAGTCTCTGCTGCTCCCAGTTGATCCTGACGGAAGCCATTCGTCTGATGAATCTGGGTCTGGCTCACTGAAATCATCTTCTTCATCACTGTCCTCCTGCCCTGATATGCCCGCGCCTGACTCGTCTCTCGCCTCGGGCAGACGAGACCCCTCCTCTGACACATGAGCTCCCGCATGGCCCTGCTCCGACACATGCGCTCCCGCATGGCCCTGCTCCGACACATGCGCTCCCGCATGGCCCTCCTCCGACACATGCGCTCCCGCATGGCCCTGCTCCGACACATTCGCTCCCACATGGCCCTGCTCCGACACATGCGCTCCCACATGGCCCTGCTCCGACAGATGCGCTCCCACATGGCCCTGCTCCGACAGATGCGCTCCCACATGGCCCTGCTCCGACAGATGCGCTCTCACATGGCCCTGCTCCGACAGATGCGCTCCCACATGGCCCTGCTCCGACAGATGCGCGCTCGCATCGCTCGCCTCAGGTAGATGAGACCCCTGTCCCAACATACCCTCATTGCTTGCGGTATCCCGCTTCACAGGACCGCTCCAGAGGCACTGATCAAGCGTCAGTTGTTTTAATAGTTTGGATCGCTGTTCGTTCGCTCTCCTCGCCATCTTAACTCTCTCTCACTACACTATACATGTGCTGATCTCTTCCTGGTCTCCGATCGGCAGACAATAATACAAAAGATTGCCACCTACAGGTTAGGAGGAGGTATGAATTACACCTTAAAAGTTGCTCCAGGTTGTTTCCTAGCGACCCCGCTGAAAAACGTCCTTGACGAATATATCCGTCACGGCACTCAACGTTTGGTTTCAACTTGACGGCAAAACACCGGCACTCAGTGAGTTAATAGTGAAGCGTGGGGGGAAGGGGGAGGGCGGTGTGTGTGCGCGTGGACACATGTGATAGCGCAGCATGACCCGGCGCGGGGCTGCGAGGACGAGACCCGTGCTCAAACCGTGCCAGGTCTAAACCAGGTCTAAACCAGGATTAAACCAGGATTAAACCACCGCGGCTCTTGCATGCGTTCGTTCATGCGCTCGGACTGCGTGCCATCCCGAGGGGAGGCACATCTCCTCCCCTCCTCGCTGCTCGCCTCAGCCGTGACTCGTGAGGTACACCGGCAGAGCTAGCACAAAACCAGGAAATAGACCCGCGCGCGGCGCTTTAATCCACCTGCTCTAGTCCTGGTCCAGTCCTGGTTTAGTCCAGGTTTAGTCCTGGTCCAGTCCTAAACGTGGAATAAACCAGGTCTAGACCAAGGTCTAAACCTGGTTTATTCCACGTTTAGTCCTGGGTCTACAGTCTCTTAGCCAATCAGGATGCAGAACACAGTCTTACACTATAAAAAAAAGTTACACTATTAAAAAAAAAATTGGAACGAATCAGGCCTTTTCCATTGAAATAGCGACTCAACTTACGAAAACTTCATGTTACGAAACCACTTCTGGAATGAATTAATTTCGTAAGGTGAGGTACCACTGTAATGTGTGTGGTGAGACGTTTACAGCCTTAAAACATGGAGAATAATTGTAAAATATAATGCTTCGCAGATTTCGCTTGTCGTGGGTTATGTTTAGGACGTAAGAATGTAACCCCCGTGATAAACGAGGGACCGCTGTACTGAGCCGCATCAGAGGGATCAAAGAACCGCATGTGGCTCCAGAGCCGCCCACGGGTTGCCGACCCCTGATCTAAGGGAAACTTCCATGTAACAGATAAGGCTGACATTCCTGAGCCATGTGACTAAATCATCATCATCATCATCATCAGTCAAACGTTAATTATAAAGCACTTTTCATACAAAAAATGTAACACAAAGTCCTTTACAGTGACCCAACCAGCCCCCCACAGCTGCCTGATACCACACACACACACACACACACACACTCACACACACACACATATACACACACACACACATACACACACACACATACACACACACACATACACACACACACATACACACACACACACACACACACATACATACACACACACCTACACACACACACACATACGGGTTTCCATGGTTTATGAGGACCAACTTTCTAATCATCATTTGGGGGTACCACCCTTTCTAGAGGTTCTACAGGTTTGAAAAAAATTGAGGTTACTTAACATGGCATTGTTAACCTATACACGACTTCAGATTTCTCAAATTACAACATAATGGTCTGAACGTGTGTCATGAGGACCTACAAAAAACGAGTCAATGTGACTTATGAGAACCAAATCTGCATATAATTAACATAATTCACACACTTTCTCTAATGACTCAAGGGGACCTAGCAAAAAAAACAATACATAATTTATTTAGTACAAACCAGTGTACATTTACAGAAGTTTTCTGTTCTGAGTGACCCAATGCAATAGCACCATTTACAAACAATTCTTGAAACTAAAAACTTCAACAAGAATTAGTTGAAAAATAAGTTAACAAGAATAAGTTTCATAATAGTGAGAAAATGGGACCGTGGTCATGCTGAGCAACAATTTGAAACAATTATACCTTCTGAATTAAAAGAAGGAAAAAAACCCTCAAAATTTTACATAAAATAGTAAAGTGAAATCCATGAATATTGGAAAAAACTGATTTTATATCAAACTGTGATTATATAAAATCTTGTGCATTCCCTAGATAAAACAATGTTATTTGTTCTTTATGGGAGTAATGAACTTTAACACAACTAAATAAAGAATAATGACTGCCTAAAGTGTGTCTCTAAATCAATGAAACTTCAGTAAAATATGAGTACATATCCACAAGTGTGCTTATCAAACAAACCTATTTGGCACATATAATTTAGCCAGATCATGTAGAAAAACAACTAAGCAAACAGTAAAGGAAATACTCAAAACAACAGAAATACAGACCAAGAAAAAGAGAATTAGATAAAAGATCAAAGTCAGCTTTATTGTCAATTCTGCCATATGTGTTCAACAGTGAATCGAAATTTCATTTCTCTCTGGCCAAATAGTGCAAAAAAGACAGTGTACAAAATACAATATAAAGACAAAACACAACAAAAACTATCTAAGACAGAGATCTAAAGTTAAACTAAAGTCTAAGATCTAAAATCTGAAAGCAGTGCAACATAATAAATACCTATATACAGATGTCCAAAAGTGTGCAGTGTGCATCAAAATGTACAATGGAAGATACAGCAGTGAAATGGTAATGTGCAATAGAATGTGCATTGAAGTTAAGATAAAAAATAAATGTGCAACAGTAGTAATTCTAGTGCAATAACAGTAGTAAACAACAGTACAACAGTAGTAAAATTCCAGTAGTAAATGTAAATGTAAATGTAAATGTTAGGTGATAAAAACATTTGTACCTGTTGTGCCGGAGAGCCGTATTGACCAACAGAATTATCCATCTGAGTTTTGGACTGGAGAGTAGGATGGCTGTCACCTGGACGAGTGCTGTTATCTGCGACGCTGGGACTCTAAGAGAGAGAGAATGGACGAGAGAAAATTATATAACATAAAAAAAACATGTAAACAGTGAAACAACAATTATAACAACTATGAGATTACTTGCAATTAATTGAGCAATTATCATGGCCGCAATAAGCAAATTTTGGATGTACCATAATTTCCTCCACAATAAAAAATATCCAGGTCTTATTAAAAAAAAAAAAAAAAAAAGCAGCTAACTCTGAAGTTTAAATCTGTACAAACATGTTTTAAAACATGTGATACTATTATTTATTTGTTCACTGGCCTATTTCAGGATATGTGTCAAATTCCGCTGAATACATTTAAAATGTGAAAATAGAGCAAAATCTGTTATTAGTAACAAATCAAAATCACAATACTTGAAAGAAAAATTACAATTAGATATTTTCCCCAAATTGTGCAGCCAGATGATACAACAATAACTCCTGTCTGCACTCACTCAGATCCTAATAGGAACCTGTTACGTTCACTTAATACACATGATTGAACTCAACTGCAAAGTGACTCATGAGGGCATCAAGAGACGGCTTTAACACATGAACTTAACTGCAAAATGATTCATGGGGCATCAAGAGTCTGCTTTAACACACATGAACTCAACTGCAAAGTGAGTCATGGGGACATCAACAGACTGCTTTAACACACATGAACTCAACTGCAAAGCGATTCATGGGGACATCAAGAGACTGCTTTAACACACATGAACTCAACTGCAAAATGAGTCATGGGGACATCAACAGACTGCTTTAACACACATGAACTCAACTGCAAAATGAGTCATGGGGACATCAAGAGACAGCTTTAACACACATGAACTCAACTGCAAAGCGATTCATGGGGACATCAAGAGACTGCTTTAACACACATGAACTCAACTGCAAAATGAGTCATGGGGACATCAACAGACTGCTTTAACACACATGAACTCAACTGCAAAATGAGTCATGGGGACATCAAGAGACAGCTTTAATACACATGAATTCAACTGCAAAGTGAGTTATGGGGACATTGACAGCAAGTATTAACACACATGAACTCAACTGCAAAGTAAGTCATGGGGACATCAAGAGACAGCTTTAACACACATGAACTCAACTGCAAAATGAGTCATGAGGACATCAAGAAACTGCTTTAACACACATGAACTCAACTGCAAAGTGAGTCATGGGGACATTGACAGCAAGTATTAACACACATGAACTCAACTGCAAAGTAAGTCATGGGGACATCAAGAGACAGCTTTAACACACATGAACTCAACTGCAAAGTAAGTCATGAGGACATCAAGAGACTGCTTTAACACACATGAACTCAACTGCAATATGAATCATGGGGACATCAAGAGACAGCTTTAACACACATGAACTCAACTGCAAAATGAGTCATGAGGACATCAAGAAACTGCTTTAACACACATGAACTCAACTGCAAAGTGAGTCATGGGGACATCAAGAGACTGCTTTAACACACATGAACTCAACTGCAAAGTGAGTCATGGGGACATCAAGAGACAGCTTTAACACACATGAACTCAACTGCAAAGTGAGTCAGGGGGACATCAACAGACTGCTTTAACACACATGAACTCAACTGCAAAGTGAGTCAGGGGGACATCAAGAAACTGCTTTAACACACATGAACTCAACTGCAAAATGAGTCATGGGGACATCAACAGACTGCTTTAACACACATGAACTCAACTGCAAAATGAGTCATGGGGACGTCAAGAGACTGCTTTAACACACATGAACTCAACTGCCAAGTGAGTCATGGGGACACTGACAGCAAGTATTAACACACATGAACTCAACTGCAAAGCGATTCATGGGGACATCAAGAGACTGCTTTAACACACATGAACTCAACTGCAAAATGAGTCATGGGGACATCAACAGACTGCTTTAACACACATGAACTCAACTGCAAAATGAGTCATGGGGACATCAACAGACTGCTTTAACACACATGAACTCAACTGCAAAGTAAGTCATGGGGACATCAAGAGACAGCTTTAATACACATGAACTCAACTGCAAAGTGAGTCATGGGGACATCAAGAGACTGCTTTAACACACATGAACTCAACTGCAAAGTGAGTCAGGGGGGCATCAAGAGACTGCTTTAACACACATGAACTCAACTGCAAAGTGAGTCAGGGGGACATCAACAGACAGCTTTAACACACATGAACTCAACTGCAAAGTGAGTCATGGGGACATCAAGAGACTGCTTTAACACACATGAACTCAACTGCAAAATGAGTCATGGGGACATCGACAGCAAACACACATGAACTCAACTGGAAAGTGAGTCAGGGGGACATCAACAGACTGCTTTAACACACATGAACTTAACTGCAAAATGAGTCATGGGGACATCGACAGCAAACACACATGAACTCAACTGCAACGTAAGTCATGGGGACATCAAGAGACAGCTTTAATACACATGAACTCAACTGCAAAGTGAGTCATGGGGACATTGACAGCAAGTATTAACACACATGAACTCAACTGCAAAGTGAATCATGGGGACATCAAGAGACAGCTTTAACACACATGAGCTCAACTGCAAAGTGAGTCAGGGGGACATCGACAGACTGCTTTAACACACATGAACTCAACTGCAAAATGATTCACGGGGACATCAACAGACTGCTTTAACACACATGAACTCAACTGCAAAGCGATTCATGGGGACATCAAGAGACTGCTTTAACACACATGAACTCAACTGCAAAATGAGTCATGGGGACATCAACAGACTGCTTTAACACACATGAACTCAACTGCAAAGTAAGTCATGGGGACATCAAGAGACAGCTTTAATACACATGAACTCAACTGCAAAGTGAGTCATGGGGACATTGACAGCAAGTATTAACACACATGAACTCAAGTGCAAAGTAAGTCATGGGGACATCAAGAGACAGCTTTAACACACATGAACTCAACTGCAATATGAGTCATGGGGACATCAAGAGACTGCTTTAACACACATGAACTCAACTGCAAATTGAGTCAGGGGGACATCAAGAGACAGCTTTAACACACATGAACTCAACTGCAAAGTAAGTCATGAGGACATCAAGAGACTGCTTTAACACACATGAACTCAACTGCAATATGAATCATGAGGACATAAAGAAACTGCTTTAACACACATGAACTCAACTGCAAAGTGAGTCATGGGGACATCAAGAGACTGCTTTAACACACATGAACTCAACTGCAAAGTGAGTCATGGGGACATCAAGAGACAGCTTTAACACACATGAACTCAACTGCAAAGTGAGTCAGGGGGACATCAACAGACTGCTTTAACACACATGAACTCAACTGCAAAGTGAGTCAGGGGGACATCAAGAAACTGCTTTAACACACATGAACTCAACTGCAAAATGAGTCATGGGGACATCAACAGACTGCTTTAACACACATGAACTCAACTGCAAAATGAGTCATGGGGACATCAACAGACTGCTTTAACACACATGAACTCAACTGCAAAGTGAGTCAGGGGGACATCAAGAGACAGCTTTAACACACATGAACTCAACTGCAATATGAGTCATGGGGACATCAAGAGACTGCTTTAACACACATGAACTCAACTGCAAATTGAGTCAGGGGGACATCAAGAGACTGCTTTAACACACATGAACTCAACTGCAAAGTGAGTCAGGGGGACATCAACAGACTGCTTTAACACACATGAACTCAACTGCAAAGTGAGTCATGGGGACATCAAGAGACAGCTTTAACACACATGAACTCAACTGCAAAGTGAGTCATGGGGACATCAAGAGACAGCTTTAACACACATGAACTCAACTGCAAAGTGAATCATGGGGACATCAAGAGACAGCTTTAACACACATGAGCTCAACTGCAAAGTGAGTCAGGGGGACATCGACAGACTGCTTTAACACACATGAACTCAACTGCAAAATGATTCACGGGGACATCAACAGACTGCTTTAACACACATGAACTCAACTGCAAAGCGATTCATGGGGACATCAAGAGACTGCTTTAACACACATGAACTCAACTGCAAAATGAGTCATGGGGACATCAACAGACTGCTTTAACACACATGAACTCAACTGCAAAATGAGTCATGGGGACATCAAGAGACAGCTTTAATACACATGAATTCAACTGCAAAGTGAGTTATGGGGACATTGACAGCAAGTATTAACACACATGAACTCAACTGCAAAGTAAGTCATGGGGACATCAAGAGACAGCTTTAACACACATGAACTCAACTGCAAAATGAGTCATGAGGACATCAAGAAACTGCTTTAACACACATGAACTCAACTGCAAAGTGAGTCATGGGGACATTGACAGCAAGTATTAACACACATGAACTCAACTGCAAAGTAAGTCATGGGGACATCAAGAGACAGCTTTAACACACATGAACTCAACTGCAAAGTAAGTCATGAGGACATCAAGAGACTGCTTTAACACACATGAACTCAACTGCAATATGAATCATGGGGACATCAAGAGACAGCTTTAACACACATGAACTCAACTGCAAAATGAGTCATGAGGACATAAAGAAACTGCTTTAACACACATGAACTCAACTGCAAAGTGAGTCATGGGGACATCAAGAGACTGCTTTAACACACATGAACTCAACTGCAAAGTGAGTCATGGGGACATCAAGAGACAGCTTTAACACACATGAACTCAACTGCAAAGTGAGTCAGGGGGACATCAACAGACTGCTTTAACACACATGAACTCAACTGCAAAGTGAGTCAGGGGGACATCAAGAAACTGCTTTAACACACATGAACTCAACTGCAAAATGAGTCATGGGGACATCAACAGACTGCTTTAACACACATGAACTCAACTGCAAAATGAGTCATGGGGACGTCAAGAGACTGCTTTAACACACATGAACTCAACTGCCAAGTGAGTCATGGGGACACTGACAGCAAGTATTAACACACATGAACTCAACTGCAAAGCGATTCATGGGGACATCAAGAGACTGCTTTAACACACATGAACTCAACTGCAAAATGAGTCATGGGGACATCAACAGACTGCTTTAACACACATGAACTCAACTGCAAAATGAGTCATGGGGACATCAACAGACTGCTTTAACACACATGAACTCAACTGCAAAGTGAGTCAGGGGGACATCAAGAGACAGCTTTAACACACATGAACTCAACTGCAATATGAGTCATGGGGACATCAAGAGACTGCTTTAACACACATGAACTCAACTGCAAATTGAGTCAGGGGGACATCAAGAGACTGCTTTAACACACATGAACTCAACTGCAAAGTGAGTCAGGGGGACATCAACAGACTGCTTTAACACACATGAACTCAACTGCAAAGTGAGTCATGGGGACATCAAGAGACAGCTTTAACACACATGAACTCAACTGCAAAGTGAGTCAAGGAGACATCAAGAGACTGCTTTAACACACATGAACTCAACTGCAAAATGAGTCATGGGGACATCGACAGCAAACACACATGAACTCAACTGGAAAGTGAGTCAGGGGGACATCAACAGACTGCTTTAACACACATGAACTCAATTGCAAAGTGAGTCATGGGGACATCAAGAAACTGCTTTAACACACATGAACTCAACTGCAAAGTGAGTCATGGGGACATCAAGAGACAGCTTTAACACACATGAACTCAACTGCAAAGTGAGTCAGGGGGACATCAACAGACTGCTTTAACACACATAAACTCAACTGCAAAGTGAGTCATGGGGACATCAAGAGACTGCTTTAACACACATGAACTCAACTGCAAAATGAGTCATGGGGACATCGACAGCAAACACACATGAACTCAACTGGAAAGTGAGTCAGGGGGACATCAACAGACTGCTTTAACACACATGAACTTAACTGCAAAATGAGTCATGGGGACATCGACAGCAAACACACATGAACTCAACTGCAACGTAAGTCATGGGGACATCAAGAGACAGCTTTAATACACATGAACTCAACTGCAAAGTGAGTCATGGGGACATTGACAGCAAGTATTAACACACATGAACTCAACTGCAAAGTGAATCATGGGGACATCAAGAGACAGCTTTAACACACATGAGCTCAACTGCAAAGTGAGTCAGGGGGACATCGACAGACTGCTTTAACACACATGAACTCAACTGCAAAATGATTCACGGGGACATCAACAGACTGCTTTAACACACATGAACTCAACTGCAATGTGAGTCATGAGGACATCAAGAGACTGCTTTAACACACATGAACTCAACTGCAAAGTGAGTCATGGGGACATCAACAGACTGCTTTAACACACATGAACTCAACTGCAAAGTGAGTCAGGGGGACATCAAGAGACAGCTTTAACACACATGAACTCAACTGGAAAGTGAGTCAGGGGGACATCAAGAGACAGCTTTAACACACATGAACTCAACTGCAAAGTGAGTCAGGGGGACATCAACAGACTGCTTTAACACACATGAACTCAACTGTAAAGTGAGTCATGGGGACATCAAGAGACAGCTTTAACACCCATGAACTCAACTGCAAAGTGAGTCAGGGGGACATCAACAGACTGCTTTAACACACATGAACTCAACTGCAAAGTGAGTCATGGGGACATCAAGAGACTGCTTTAACACACATGAACTCAACTGCAAAATGAGTCATGGGGACATCGACAGCAAACACACATGAACTCAACTGGAAAGTGAGTCAGGGTGACATCAACAGACTGCTTTAACACACATGAACTTAACTGCAAAATGAGTCATGGGGACATCGACAGCAAACACACATGAACTCAACTGCAAAGTGAGTCAAGGGGACATCAAGAGACAGCTTTAACACACATGTACTCAACTGCAAAGTGAGTCATGGGGACACTGACCGCAAGTATCAACACACATGAACTCAACTGGAAAGTGAGTCATGAGGACATCAAGAAACTGCTTTAACACACATGAACTCAACTGCAAATGAGTCATGGGGACACTGACAGCAAGTATTAACACACGTGAACTCAACTGGAAAGTGAGTCATGAGGACATGAAGAAACTGCTTTAACACACATGAACTCAACTGCA
>JAVJIX010000337.1:402500-444484 GCA_036785185.1 Paratrypauchen microcephalus
TAGACTAAACCACAGAAAGTAAAGCACACTGGCTTTATGCACACTTCCTCTGCAACACAAAATAGAAATTATAACCACAATTTATATCCTCACAATTGGCAAAAGTAGTTTAAACCTCTACACAAACATGCTCTGAAATGCAAGTGTTTCTTATATCAGATTATCCTAACATTTGTCCAAAAAAAGGGGAATTTTCCCCAAATTCTTCAGCCAGTGCACAAAAATGTATAATTTAATTTTCTTTGGGATCACAAGAGATTTTGAAATGCTGAAATATAATCTACAAAAAACCTACTAAAAAAAACATTAAGGTTTAGTTTATTTAAAAGGGGACAGTTGATGCTGGCTTTTTTCACAAATACAAAATAATTTGGAATGTTTATCCTCCTGAACCTCGGCCCATTCATTTGTGTCCTTTATAGTGGACATCGAGTTAACCAGACGATCTGACGAAGTGTTTTGAGACTCTAGTTTGGTTTTTATACATAAAATTATACATAAAATAAATTATACATAAAAAAAATTAAAATAAATAAATATGTAAATAAATGCTCAAATAAATAAAAAAAAACATAATATATAAAAAAATAAAAAAATTATACATAAAATTAATAAATTATACATAAAATAAATTATGCATAAATAAAAAAAAATGTAAATAAATACTTAAATAAAAAAAACAATATATAAAAATTAAAAAAATAAATAATATATCAAAAATAAATACATAAATAAATAAATTATACATAAAATTAATAAATTATACATAAAAAAATAAAAAATAAATATGTAAATAAATACTCAAATAAAAAAATATATACATAATATATATATATTTTTTTTAATTAATGAATTAATTAAAAGGGAGTCTAAGAATTTTTTGAGGCAACTGTAGAAGCTTGCCAAAAAAAAAAAAAATTTTAAATGTTTTTGTTTAATGTTTTTGTTAGGTTTTTAACTTCACATAGATTTAACACCAAAATGTCCCCAGCGTCATTACAGAGGACATGTTACAACATTATGAATAAAAATAAAATTACCAAAATGTAAATGCTAAGGTGTTCATTTACCTCCAAATAGAAAATAATAAACATAATCATAATTTAGATTTAGATTTAGACTTTTTTTCTTCAGGTCCCAGGAGGATATAATGCATATTTAACATTCTTCATTTTTGAATTTAGGTGGAGACCCTCAAGGCTGTTCATCCCGACTATGCCAACAGAGTCCAGTCCCGTCTCAACAAGTTCAACCAGGAGCCCAAAAAGGGAGTACGACAGAACGGAGTAACATTAAAGGTCTACTCTAAGCTCGGTCTGATCTGTTAAAAACATATGTGGACTTGTGTTTTGTTTCATTCACACAGGTTTAACACACAAACCCTGCAGATTTAGGCTGAGTTCTTCTCAGAAAATGGAAAACTTTCAGCTCAACCTTATGATGTCATGTGGTGATACAGGAAATGCTCCACTGTGTTTTAAAACTACAACTTCACTAAGATTGGCTGAAATCATCATATCTCTACTGAACAAAAGGTAAAAGGTTAACTTAAACTACCACTACATGACATCACAAGGTGGAACAGAGCATTTTGAGCTTTGGGGATGTAGACAGACTAAATAATAAAGGATTACTCAAACGAGTGTGTTTTCTGAGGAAGAAACGGCATTCTAACACAGCTTAAAGCTCACAAGAATCCTCTTTATGGACACCAAGGGCAACTCGGGTGTACAAATCCTCAAACCACTAGCACAGGGGTGGGCAAACTTTCTGACTCGTGGGCCACAAAGGGTTCTAAAATTAGTCAGAAGGGCCGGACCAGGAGCAGGTGGATTTTGTGTTTTGGTAAAAACACTAAAAATAACATGGGATATGTAGAAAACATGTGCTTTATTTCAATTAAAACAAGCATTACAACAAAATGTCCATCTTTCAAGTTCCACAGTATTTAGCTATTTACTGAAATAACTCTTAAAACACAGAACATTTCATTAATAAAATACAGCTTTTTTATTACTAACAGTTACTATTTTAAAGCACTGAAAGTTCTGTTCTCCTTCAGGTTCTTTTATTCTTTCGTTGACTGCTTGCTAGCACAGTTAGCATGTTTTGTGGCAAAGTGACGGCTGATATTATATTATTTAAAACCTGCTACAGTCTCTTGGCATATCAGGCATACAGCAGCTGATAAGTATTTGGTGAAAAAATATTTACTTTGCACTCCTTATTAAACACTCGACATTCTCTGTCCACTTTTCTTTTCTTAGCTCCGCTCATCTTTACAGGAGGCTGAGGGGTCAAAGAGTAAAGCACAAACATGGAGCAAAACGCCGCACCTCAACAAAGGTCAATGTATGTAATGTGCCAGCTATTGGAAAACACGAAAACACCAGAATTGCAGAGAAATTAAAACATTAACAAGCTTAATGGGCCGCATATGGCCCCCGGGCCATAGTTTGCCCATGCCTGCACTAGACTGAAACTCCATCGTAGTTGTGACCTACAGGCAGTACTCGAGTTGAGGGGGGAGGGGGGGTGGCATCCCAAAAATCATCCCTCTTCTAAAACGGACATCCCTTCTTCCATCCCTTGTGGCATTTTATCAATCAGGCATGAAAATCTCTCACCTTTTGGCGAAATTCACCGTTTTGAAGTCAAAATAGGTGACCTCCATGAATCGTGGCCAGTTCCAAGAGCCAATCATAGGCCGAACTGCGCTCCGGCTTCCAATCATGTTGCAGCATAATTACCCACCGATCATGCTCCCGCCAATCGTGACGATGAGCGTTGTTGTGTTTGCGCCTGTTCGCTGATCAGCTGTGAGCGAGCCCCGTTAATATGTACGCTACGTTAATGCTGCGTAAGAAGGAACTCTCGCCTCGGGACTCGGGATATGTCCGTTTCTCCGGAGCGCATACACGTGGACACGCAAATTATTGGACAACACCACAAACTACGGAGCTGATCGTGTTCTTATGGAGTGAGTTATATTATCATTTTATTTCTGCATCAAAGGGACATGTTAGCTGATAGCAGGGGCCCGGGACTAAACCAGGACTAAACCAGGACTAAACCAGGACTAAACCAGGTCTAAACCAGGTCTAAACCAGGACTAAACCAGGACTAAATCAGGACTAAATCAGGACTAAACCAGGTCTAAACCAGGACTAAATCAGGTCTAAACCAGGACTAAACCAGGTCTAAACCAGGTCTAAACCAGGTCTAAACCAGGACTAAACCAGGTCTAAACCAGGACTAAACCAGGTCTAAACCAGGTCTAAACCAGGACTAAACCAGGACTAAACCAGGTCTAAACCAGGACTAAACCAGGACTAAACCAGGACTAAACCAGGACTAAACCAGGTCTAAACCAGGTCTAAACCAGGACTAAACCAGGACTAAACCAGGACTAAACCAGGTCTAAACCAGGTCTAAACCAGGTCTAAACCAGGACTAAACCAGGACTAAACCAGGTCTAAACCAGGACTAAACCAGGACTAAACCAGGTCTAAACCAGGACTAAACCAGGACTAAACCAGGTCTAAACCAGGACTAAACCAGGACTAAACCAGGTCTAAACCAGGTCTAAACCAGGACTAAACCAGGACTAAACCAGGTCTAAACCAGGTCTAAACCAGGACTAAACCAGGACTAAACCAGGTCTAAACCAGGTCTAAACCAGGACTAAACCAGGACTAAACCAGGACTAAACCAGGTCTAAACCAGGACTAAACCAAGACTAAACCAGGACTAAACCAGGTCTAAACCAGGTCTAAACCAGGACTAAACCAGGACTAAACCAGGACTAAACCAGGTCTAAACCAGGACTAAACCAGGACTAAACCAGGTCTGAACCAGGACTAAACCAGGACTAAACCAGGTCTAAACCAGGACTAAACCAAGACTAAACCAGGACTAAACCAGGTCTAAACCAGGTCTAAACCAGGACTAAACCAGGACTAAACCAGGACTAAACCAGGTCTAAACCAGGTCTAAACCAGGACTAAACCAGGACTAAGGTGTGTGTACGTGTGTGATAACATATATCTGTGTATTATTGAATTATTGAATGATTGGAAAATATGTCACATAAATGTAAAATTTCTCCATCCCCCTGGTTTCATTTTCCAGCTCGACTGCTGCCTACAGGTGGTGATGGGGGTTTAGTGGTTTAACTTTCTGTGACTCACTATTGGTTTAAAAGCATTCACTGGTGATATGATGGGGTTTAATTCCTCAAACTAAATCATATAACTTTCATATAACCCTGCTGTATACAGCATCCAGAGCGCACATGTCGAACATTTGTAATTAAGACCACAGTTAATACAATTAAGACTCATCCTGAAGCAAGATTCAAAACCAGAGGACATTTGTGAAGCCAAAACATATTAGCACTGTACTAAAACTAAACTAAAATAATATGTGAAAATCATCGAATTCTGACCAAAACATTTTATACTCAAAAGTAAGTGTGTAAAAAATAAATAAATACATAAATAATAATTAATAATAAATTAATAATACATAAATAATAAATAATTTAAAATAAATGTGGACTATTCAAGCAAAGCAATGACATTTCCATGGAGATAATGTAGTTGTGGACCTCCCTGTCAGAAAACTATAGAACCTTTTAAAATGAGACATGGTTTAGCCCCGGCAAGGTTACGGTTATGAAGTCATGCTGGACGTGATGGTCATAATCTAATACCACTGGACTATAACTTGCACAGTCTATGCCTTGATTCATTTTATTCATTTTTCTGTTTTTTTTTTTTTTCTAGGATTAATATATTCAAACATCATTACTTTCTATTCATCAAACTAAGTAAGTCCACAGACATGTATGTAGGTCACCCCCATGTCACTGACCACCACACAGACCCAGCCCTTTCACAGAACATGGAAACCAAATATGTATAAATGCTCGGTACATTTCCTGTACTTCCTCTCAGACCTCCTCAGAGGGAGAAGATACAGAAGATACAGAAGACAACAGCTCCTACTGCTCCTACTACTACTGACACAGAATGTTCCACGTCCCACCTCAGCATTTCCAATTACAGGAGCAACAAGTCCACCCGAATGTGGCCCACGCTTCAGTCCAGTACACAGCGGTGAATGTGAACCAGGCCATGCCCAAGGAGATGCCCCAGGACCACTTGGTCTGGTCTCTTTGGTCTTTCGTCTACTGCAACCCCTTTTGCCTGGGACTGGCTGCCCTCATCCACTCTGTCAGGGTGAGTACTGCTCACATTTAAGGACAAAGTTTTGATGACATGAATGAAGATGTAAACATGAACTCTGAATATAAAGATGCTGTATTCTTGAGCTCCACGTCAGTAAACCTACGATGATTTGTACATTATATTCATACATGATATTTTACTTTTCTTTTTATAAACAGTGTATTTAAACCATTTGTCACCAGTGTAAAATCACACATATCATGTCTTTATTTATGGCAGTTTATGTACACAAATGAGTACAAATGATTAAACATTAGATGATGAAAATGAAAAAAAGTGTATCTAAATTATTATTATTATTTAAATTTTCTATTTGGAGGTATTCCCTTTTAATTTCTTATGTATTTATTTATTTACTTGTATAATTATTTATGTATTTATTTATGTATTTTTATTTATTATGTATTTATTTATCTATTTTTATTTTTTATTTTTTTTATTTTTTTATTTAGTATTTATTTGTTTACTTATTTATGTATTTTTATTCATTATTTTTATTATTTTATGTAATTATTATTTATTATTATTATTATTATTATTATTGTTATTATTATTATTATTATTATTATTATTATTATTATATTTTTTTTATCATAGTCCATCCACAAACTCGAGTCTCAAAACACTTAAAAGATCGACTGGTTCACTCAGTGGGCGGATCTCAGGAGGATATGAACAAATGTGCATTTAAAATGCTTTAAAGCTACAGTATGTAACATTCTGGAGGTCTCACGTCACCTGCATGATTCTATGGAAATAGAAAGTTCAAACTAGAGTATTCTGTGGCACATTGTCCATGGAGATATGTTTATACCACACTGATAAACAAGTCTGGAGACACAAGCCCGCCCTGTGTAAAGACACAGGCTTTTATACGGTTTTCATTGTGATAAGAAAAAACAGGCTTTTATTTTAGTCCGTTTCTCAGAAAAGAGAGAAAAAAAAAGACTTTTTCATTCAAGTTTGATTTGAATGAGCTCATATGAAAGGTACTTTTAAACGTAACGTGTTGTTGCCCGTGCATGTTTGTAATGTTTCTTTTTTGTCACATGAACCTTCTTACTGACTGTTGATCTTTGGTGTTCCTCTGTCCAGGCGCGGGACAGGAAAGTGGCGGGGGACATGGAAGGCGCCCGCAGTCACGGATCCACAGCCCGGACCCTGAACATCACTGCCACTGTCATTATATGTCTCACTGTTGTCGGTCTCATTATATTCTTCTCAGTTATGGTGGCGAGGCTGCATGATTACACAAACTATTATTATAATTATAAGTATAATAATTATAATAATTATAACTACAGGGGCTAAATAAAACAGAAATTACTTTTCTGCAAATGATGCAAAATAAATTGTTATGCTGTTTTGTTTTGTTTTTTACATTTTGAAGTGCAGAGTCAATAGTGTTTCGATCATGAAACGTGATTTTATTTTTTTATTTTATTTTTTTATTTTTTTCGAGCTTGCCATACATTTGTGAACATAAAAAGGTACAGAAGTATACATCCTGCACAGTCAATTCAATTGATTCAGATATTGAAAATAATAATAATAATAATAAAAATAAATGCTCAAAATGGAGTGGGTAGAAGATAAACTTAACCCACCCCATCTTCAGAAAACTACTACCACAAAACAAAAAGATGCTTCATAGTTCACAGGCAATGCCTCAAAATAATGAGTGTAATGATGTGTGTAAAACCACACACACACACACACATACACATAAATCTATTTACAAAAGTACACACACACGTCACCACTGGTAACAGCAGTATTTAGAAATACCATCAATGGTAAATAAGGAGTACCAGAAGGTAATTGGACACACATGACATAATCTAAACAGATTTAAAATACCAACAATGGTAATACACAATACCACAGGGGTAATTAGACATATGTGACATGAAGGAGACATGAGTATTAATGTTATTTTCTCTGTACTGTGACCACATACTTTGTTTAAAGACAGATTTAAAGTGATAAATACTTTGACATTGCTTATGTTCCAGCCCCAGACTGTTCCACTGTTGTACTCCAGGTTTAGTCCAGGTTTAGTCCTGGTTTAGACCTGGTTTAGTCCTGGTTTAGTCCTGGTTTAGTCCAAGTTTAGTCCTAGTTTAGACCTGGTTTAGTCCTGGTTTAGTCCTGGTTTAGTCCAGGTTTAGTCCTGGTTTAGTCCAGATTTAGTCCTGGTTTGGTCCTGGTTTATTCCTGGTTTAGTCCTGGTTTGGTCCTGGTTTAGTCCTGGTTTAGTCCTGGTTTAGTCCTGGTTTAGACCTGGTTTGGTCCTGGTTTGGTCCTGGTTTAGTCCTGGTTTAGTCCTGGTTTGGTCCTGGTTTGGTCCTGGTTTAGTCCTGGTTTAGTCCTGGTTTAGTCCTGGTTTAGACCTGGTTTAGTCCAGATTTAGTCCTGGTTTAGTCCTGGTTTAGTCCTGGTTTAGACCTGGTTTAGTCCAGATTTATTCCTGGTTTAGTCCTGGTTTAGTCCTGGTTTATACCTGGTTTAGTCCTGGTTTAGTCCTGATTTAGACCTGGTTTAGTCCTGGTTTTAGTCCCTGGTTTAGTCCTGGTTTATACCTGGTTTAGTCCTGGTTTAGACCTGGTTTAGTCCTGGTTTAGACCTGGTTTAGTCCTGGTTTAGTTCTGGTTTAGTCCTGGTTTAGTCCTGGTTTAGACCTGATTTAGTCCTGGTTTAGTCCTGGTTTAGTCCTGGTTTAGACCTGGTTTAGTCCCTGGTTTCAGTCCTGGTTTAGTCCTGGTTTAGTCCTGGTTTAGTCCTGGTTTAGTCCTGGTTTAGACCTGGTTTAGTCCCTGGTTTAATCCTGGTTTAGTCCTGGTTTATACCTGGTTTAGTCCTGGTTTAGACCTGGTTTAGTCCCTGGTTTTAGTCCTGGTTTAGTCCTGGTTTAGTCCTGGTTTAGTCCTGGTTTAGCCCTGGTTTAGTCCTGGTTTAGATCTGGTTTGGTCCTGGTTTGGTCCTGGCTTAGTCCCTGGCTTTAGTCCCTGGTTTAGTCCTGGTTTAGTCCTGGTTTAGACCTGGTTTAGTCCTGGTTTAGTCCTGGTTTAGTCCTGGTTTAGTCCTGGTTTAGTCCTGGTTTAGTCCAAGTTTAGTCCTGGTTTAGACCTGGTTTAGTCCTGGTTTAGTCCTGGTTTAGTCCAGGTTTAGTCCTGGTTTAGTCCAGATTTAGTCCTGGTTTGGTCCTGGTTTAGTCCTGGTTTAGTCCTGGTTTGGTCCTGGTTTAGTCCTGGTTTAGTCCTGGTTTAGTCCTGGTTTGGTCCTGGTTTAGTCCTGGTTTAGTCCTGGTTTAGTCCTGGTTTAGACCTGGTTTGGTCCTGGTTTGGTCCTGGTTTAGTCCTGGTTTAGTCCTGGTTTGGTCCTGGTTTGGTCCTGGTTTAGTCCTGGTTTAGTCCTGGTTTAGACCTGGTTTAGTCCAGATTTAGTCCTGGTTTAGTCCTGGTTTAGTCCTGGTTTAGACCTGGTTTAGTCCAGATTTATTCCTGGTTTAGTCCTGGTTTAGTCCTGGTTTATACCTGGTTTAGTCCTGGTTTAGTCCTGATTTAGACCTGGTTTAGTCCTGGTTTAGTCCTGGTTTAGACCTGGTTTAGTCCTGGTTTAGACCTGGTTTAGTCCTGGTTTGGTCCTGGTTTGGTCCTGGTTTAGTCCCTGGTTTTAGTCCCTGGTTTAGTCCTGGTTTATACCTGGTTTAGTCCTGGTTTAGTCCTGGTTTAGACCTGGTTTAGACCTGGTTTAGTCCTGGTTTAGACCTGGTTTAGTCCTGGTTTAGTTCTGGTTTAGTCCTGGTTTAGTCCTGGTTTAGACCTGGTTTAGACCTGGTTTAGTCCCTGGTTTCAGTCCTGGTTTAGTCCTGGTTTAGTCCTGGTTTAGTCCTGGTTTAGTCCTGGTTTAGACCTGGTTTAGTCCCTGGTTTAATCCTGGTTTAGTCCTGGTTTATACCTGGTTTAGTCCTGGTTTAGACCTGGTTTAGTCCCTGGTTTTAGTCCTGGTTTAGTCCTGGTTTAGTCCTGGTTTAGTCCTGGTTTAGCCCTGGTTTAGTCCTGGTTTAGATCTGGTTTGGTCCTGGTTTGGTCCTGGCTTAGTCCCTGGCTTTAGTCCCTGGTTTAGTCCTGGTTTAGTCCTGGTTTAGTCCTGGTTTAGTCCTGGTTTAGACCTGGTTTGGTCCTGGTTTGGTCCTGGTTTGGTCCTGGTTTAGACCTGGTTTAGTCCTGGTTTAGACCTGGTTTAGTCCTGGTTTAGACCTGGTTTAGACCTGGTTTAGTCCTGGTTTGGTCCTGGTTTAGTCCTGGTTTAGTCCTGGTTTAGACCTGGTTTAGTCCTGGTTTGGTCCTGGTTTAGTTCTGGTTTGGTCCTGGTTTAGTTCTGGTTTAGACCTGGTTTAGACCTGGTTTAGTCCTGGTTTGGTCCTGGTTTAGTCCTGGTTTAGTCCTGGTTTAGTCCAGATTTAGTCCTGGTTTGGTCCTGGTTTAGTCCTGGTTTAGTCCTGGTTTAGTCCAGATTTAGTCCTGGTTTGGTCCTGGTTTAGTCCTGGTTTAGACCTCGTTTAGTCCAGATTTAGTCCTGGTTTAGTCCTGGTTTAGTCCTGGTTTAGTCCTGGTTTAGTCCTGGTTTAGTCCTGGTTTAGTCCTGGTTTAGACCTGGTTTAGTCGTGGTTTGGTCCAGATTTAGTCCTGGTTTAGTCCTGGTTTAGTCCTGGTTTAGTCCTGGTTTAGTCCTGGTTTAGACCTGGTTTAGTCCAGATTTAGTCCTGGTTTAGACCTGGTTTAGTCCAGATTTAGTCCTGGTTTAGTCCTGGTTTAGTCCTGGTTTAGACCTGGTTTAGTCATGGTTTGGTCCAGATTTAGTCCTGGTTTAGTCCTGGTTTAGTCCTGGTTTAGTCCTGGTTTAGTCCTGGTTTAGACCTGGTTTAGACCTGGTTTAGTCCTGGTTTAGACCTGGTTTGGTCCTGGTTTAGTCCTGGTTTAGACCTGGTTTAGACCTGGTTTAGTCCTGGTTTAGACCTGGTTTGGTCCTGGTTTAGTCCTGGTTTAGTCAGACTGTTCCACACACTGACACTGAAAAGCTTCTTCTCGTGGTTCTCACTTTAGGAATGGTAAAATTCCCATATCCTCATAAACTGTATGATTGCTCTTTTTGTACAAATAAACTCTGAATGTTTTGCAGTAACATTTTCTGAAATGCTTTAAATGCAATCTGGGCAGTATTTATTCTTGAGCTCCAATTTTCTTCAACTTGCATGTTGTTTTGAAATAAAGTGATACTTTTACATTCATAAAATTCCCCATTACGTTACACACAGTTTAGCTGTTGGTTAAAAAAATAAAAAGGCCGACTTAGTGATTTACAGAGCCCACAGTGGACTCATTTTTTGGATCTGTTATAATGTTGTTTGCTCGTCACAAACAGACCTAGAGTTGTGTTTTGTTTCAGTCACACGTGTCACTTTGTTCCTCTGCCCAGTATTCTCCTGACTGTAGTACAGAGGACAGTGAGCAGTACATACAGGGGCCACAAGAGGGCGCCAAACACGCTAAACAAAATGGCCCAGGAGCTCCCCACAGAACCCTGCTCTTAAAGGGACTAGCCAAGCTGCTAACGCATGTTTAACACACAAACTTCTTCTGTTCCACCTTGTGATGTCATGTGGTGATACAGGAAGTGCTCCACTGTGTTTTGATGCGTAGATTACTTCAGTTTCTTTGTGGTGTCGTTGTAATATTTATTATGCCTCAAAATTAGCATTAGCACTGAGGTACAAACGTTTCTCTGTCCAAAGACAGAAGTGTCCTCATCTCAAAGACTCGTTTTATTTGTGTACTTTTAGACCTGGTTTGGTCCTGGTTTAGTCCCTGGTTTTAGACCTGGTTTAGACCTGGTTTAGTCCTGGTTAAGTCCTGGTTTAGACCTGATTTAGTCCCTGGTTTAGTCCTGGTTTTGTCCTGGTTTATACCTGGTTTAGTCCTGGTTTAGTCCTGGTTTAGTCCTTGGTTTTAGTCCCTGGTTTTAGTCCCTGATTTAGTCCTGGTTTAGTCCTGGTTTAGACCTGGTTTAGTCCTGGTTTAGTCCTGGTTTAGACCTGGTTTAGTCCTGGTTTAGACCTGGTTTAGTCCTGGTTTAGTCCTGGTTTAGTCCTGGTTTAGACCTGGTTTAGTCCTGGTTTAGTCCTGGTTTAGTCCTGGTTTAGTCCTGGTTTAGACCTGGTTTGGTCCTGGTTTGGTCCTGGTTTGGTCCTTGTTTAGTCCTGGTTTTAGTCCCTGGTTTAGTCCTGGTTTAGTCCTGGTTTATACCTGGTTTAGTCCTGGTTTGGTCCTGGTTTGGTCCTGGTTTGGTCCTGGTTTAGACCTGGTTTAGACCTGGTTTAGTCCTGGTTTAGACCTGGTTTAGTCCTGGTTTAGTCCAGATTTAGTCCTGGTTTAGTCCTGGTTTAGTCCTGGTTTAGTCCAGATTTAGTCCAGATTTAGTCCACTTTAGAGACAGCAGGGACACACGGAGTCTGTGGCAGGGCATCCAGAACATCACGGACTACAAACCCTCGCCACAGACCTGTGACAGCAACATCACCCTGCTCAACGACCTCAACAGCTTCTTTGCACGGTTTGAGCAGGAAACGACACCCGGCCCAAAAAACTCCACCACCTCCCCACGACCAGCCCCTGTGTGTGTCTGCAGCCAGCGTGAAGAGGACACTCTCCAGGATCAACACCCGCAAGGCTGCAGGCCCGGACAACATCCCCGGTCGTGTGTTGAAGGACTGCGCAGAGGAGCTCAAGGATGTCTTCACCGACATCTTTAATGCTTCTCTGAGCCAGGCTGTCGTTCCCTCCTGCTTTAAAGCCACCACCATCGTTCCCGTGCCAAAGAAGCCCACTCCGGCCACTTTTAATGACTATCGCCCTGTTGCACTGACCCCCATCATCATGAAGTGCTTTGAACGGCTCGTCATGGCACACATCAAATCCATCCTCCCCCCCCCCACCCTAGACCCATTCCAGTTTGCATACCGGGCCAACCGCTCCACTGAGGATGCAATCTGCTCTGCTCTTCACCCAGCCCTCACCCACCTGGACAATAAAGACTCGTATGTGAGAATGCTGTTCATAGATTTCAGTTCAGCATTCAACACTATAATCCCACAGCAGCTCATTATCAAACTAGACCACCTGGGGCTTCAGACCTCACTCTGTAATTGGCTGCTGGACTTCCTCAGTGAGAGGCCACAGGCAGTGCGGGTCGGCAGAAACACCTCGAGCTGCATTAGACTGAGCACAGGAGCCCCCCAGGGCTGTGTGCTCAGTCCGATGCTCTTCACTCTGCTGACCCACGACTGCTCACCAGCGTTCAGCACCAATCACATAGTGAAGTTTGCGGACGATACGACTGTGGTGGGTCTCATCTCTAATAACGATGAGACAAACTACAGGAGTGAGGTGAGCCTTCTGACCCAGTGGTGCAGCAATAACAATCTCCTTCTTAATGTTGAAAAGACCAAGGAGATTGTTATTGACTCCCCCCCCACCCCCCCACCCCCACCCCACTGTCCATCAACGGTGCTGCTGTAGAGAGGGTGAGCAGCACCAAATTCCTGGGGGTGCACATCAGTGAGGACCTCTCCTGGACAGTGAATACTGTATCACTGGCAAAGAGGGCTCAGAAGCGCCTCTATTTCCTCCGCAAACTGAGGAGAGCTGGAGCCCCTCCACCCATTATGACCACCTTCTACCGAGGCACCTTTGAGAGCGTCCTGACCAGCTGCATCACTGTGTGGTACGGGAGCTGCACTGAACAGAACAGGAAAGCCCTGCAGCGCATAGTGAATGCAGCTGGGAGGATCGCTGGTGTCTCTCTCCCCTCCCTCCTAGACATTTTTAACACCCGGCTCACCCGCAGAGCGTCCAGCATTGTGGGTGACCCAAGCCACCCCTCACACTTATCTTAACTTCAATGCACATTCTATTGCACATTACCATTTCACTGCTGTATCTTCCATTGCACATTTTGATGCACACTGCACACTTTTGGAAATCTGTATATAGGTATTTATTTATTATGTTGCACTGCTTTAAGATTTAAATCTTAGACTTTAGTTTAACTTTAGATCTCTGTCTTAGATAGTTTTTGTTGTGTTTTGTCTTTATATTGTATTTTGTACACTGTCTTTTTTGCACTATTTGGCCAGAGAGAAACGTAATTTCGATTCACTGTTGAACACATATGGCAGAATTGACAATAAAGCTGACTTTGATCTTTGATCTTTGATCAAATATGTATAAATGCTTGGTACATTTCCTGTACTTCCTCTCAGACCTCCTCAGAGGGAGAAGATACAGAAGATACAGAAGACAACAGCTCCTACTGCTCCTACTACTACTGACACAAAATGTCCCACGTCCCACCTCAGCATTTCCAATTACAGGAGCAACAAGTCCACCCGAATGTGGCCCACGCTTCAGTCCAGTACACAGCGGTGAATGTGAACCAGGCCATGCCCAAGGAGATGCCCCCAGGACCACTTGGTCTTTGGTCTTTCGTCTACTGCAACCCCTTTTGCCTGGGACTGGCTGCCCTCATCCACTCTGTCAGGGTGAGTACTGCTCACATTTAAGGACAAAGTTTTGATGACATGAATGAAGATGTAAACATGAACTCTGAATATAAAGATGCTGTATTCTTGAGCTCCACGTCAGTAAACCTACGATGATTTGTACATTATATTCACACATGATATTTTACTTTTCTTTTTATAAACAGTGTATTTAAACCATTTGTCACCAGTGTAAAATCACACATATCATGTCTTTATTTATGGCAGTTTATGTACACAAATGAGTACAAATGATTAAACATTAGATGATGAAAATGAAAAAAAGTGTATCTAAATTATTATTATTATTATTTACATTTTCTATTTGGAGGTAAGTGAACACCTCAGCATTTACATTTTGTTAATTTTATTTTTATTCATAATGTTGTAACATGTCCTCTGTAACGGACTCTAATGGTGTTAAATCCATGTGAAGTTAACGACCGAACAAAAACATATTTTTGTTTTGTTTTGATCAACATCTCTGACAATCTTCTACAGTCTCTTCAAAAAGTTTTTAGATTCACTTTTAATTTCTTATGTATTTATTTATTTACTTGTATAATTATTTATGTATTTATTTATGGATTATGTATTTTTTATTTTATTTATATTTTTATTTATTATGTATGTATGTATTTATGTATTTTTATTTTTTAATATTTTTTTAATTATTATTTATTTGTTTACTTATTCATTATTTTTATTATTTTATGTAATTATTTATTATTATTATTATTATTATTATTATTATTATTTTATTTTATTTTTATTTTTTTTATCATAGTCCATCCACAAACTCGAGTCTCAAAACACATAAAAGATCGACTGGTTCACTCAGTGGGCGGATCTCAGGAGGATATGAACAAATGTGCATTTAAAATGCTTTAAAGCTACAGTGTGTAACATTCTGGAGGTCTCACGTCACCTGCATGATTCTATGGAAATAGAAAGTTCAAACTAGAGTATTCTGTGGCACATTGTCCATGGAGATATGTTTATACCACACTGATAAACAAGTCTGGAGACACAAGCCCGCCCTGTGTAAAGACACAGACTTTTATACGTTTTTCATTGTGATAAGAAAAAACAGGCTTTTATTTTAGTCCGTTTCTCAGAAAAGAGAGAAAAAAAAAGACTTTTTCATTCAAGTTTGATTTGAATGAGCTCATATGAAAGGTACTTTTAAACATAACGTGTTGTTGCCCGTGCATGTTTGTAATGTTTCTTTTTTGTCACATGAACCTTCTTACTGACTGTTGATCTTTGGTGTTCCTCTGTCCAGGCGCGGGACAGGAAAGTGGCGGGGGACATGGAAGGCGCCCGCAGTCACGGATCCACAGCCCGGACCCTGAACATCACTGCCACTGTCATTATATGTCTCACTGTTGTCAGTCTCATTATATTCTACTCAGTTATGGTGGCGAGGCTGCATGATTACACAAACTATTATTATAATTATAAGTATAATAATTATAATAAGTTTGCCTGGAAGAATCCATGACTCATCGCTGTACCAGCGGATGAGTCTGATAACGCTTGGTAGAATGCGCTGCTGTTGCGCTTAGACAGACAGCTAAGTGAACCAATCAGAGATTGCGCCATCTTGATTCAAAACTGAGGAGGAACTTCCGCTGCTTAAGAGTGACTTTAACGTTATTTTACTTTTTATTGATTCCAAGCAGGACCAAGACAGATAATGTTACAGGGGTTGTCACAAAGTGTAATTTTGTTCATACACAAATAATCATACAGCCCTCAGCAGACATCAAAAGCACATCCTTTCTAAAAATAGCCACTACCACAGTGTATTAAGTTTTTGTTGTTGTTGTTTACGTTTTAACGTTTTGAATGATCAGTATCATCTGTGAAGATTTACAGTATAATGAACTTTCCCCCAGCACTAAATGTGTACTGTTGTAGTAATATAATGAAGTTGGAAATTGGACAGAATTGAATTGAATTGATGACCATATAATAACCAGAGAAAAGGCAGTATGTAAATTTCCAAACAAAGATTGTATTTTTTATGTTCTTCAATAAAATCAGACAGAAAGTATAGATAAATAACAATAACAACAAAAACTGGAAAAAGAGAATGAAATGTATAAAATGTATAAAAAGTATAAAGACAGTAGTAGTAATAAAAAGAAATATAGCCGCAAGCGGCGATGATCGGCCCTCGCTTGCACTCGCAGGGGGGGTGGCGCTAACGCGCCATTTTCCTATTCCCATGAGCCATATATGTACTAAATTAGGTGTGGCTACACCAAAGCTTTTGCCGGGCGTCCTAATGGCAGGGACAGCTGTTTGACCTGTTACCATGGCAACATGACGGGAGATGCCGCGGGGTCATCATTGAGATTTTTGATCGAGACCATGTCACGAATGTGTGGTCCATATTTGGTGTGTTTCTGGCAAAGTAAATTTTTCCTGTTCCATGCAATCTCCCTAGGGGGCGCTATTACGGCCAATTGAGATTTTTTTTATATCAATCTGTTCAGGGCCGGGGTGTTCACCTACGATTCAAGTTTGAGTAAAATCGGCCAAAGTATGTGCGAATTATCACTCGTCGAAGTTTGACAGGAAATGGCACCTTCGCCACCAGGTCACATAGTCTATCCAAAATGGCTGGTTGGTTGCCTAGCAATGGTATAATATACTTTTTGTTTATCTTCCCATGATGCATCTGTGTACCAAATTTTGTTTGACTATGCCAAAGTTTTTCCAGAGAATCCTAATGACAAGGACAGATGTTTGCCCTGTTGCCATGGCAACATGATGGGAGATGCTGCGGCGCCATCATTGAGATTTTCCTGTATTTCCTGGAAAATGTGTCTTTTTGAAGATTTGCCCACATTTGAGATTGTGGCTGTTTTAAAAGTTTCATAAATTAAAATATGGCAGAATTAGATGACTACATAAAATTAGATTATGACATTTGTCACATAATTAATCCAAGATGATGGACTTCCATTTTAGCAGGGGGTGTGGTCACAATATATATATTTTTTGTTCTTCTTACCATGATATATGTGTGTACAAAATTTTGTTTAGCCACACCAGTGTTTTCGTCAGGCATCCTATTGGCGAGCCTGTTGCCATGGCTACACGATGGGACATGGCATGTGGGCATCATTGACTATTTTGAGACCATGTCACGAATGTGTGTACCAAATTTTGCATGTTACATTTTATAATATTTTGTTATTTCATACAGTCTCCTTAGGGGGCGCTATTGCGCCTATTTAAAGTTAATGTCCAGGGTTCCTTCAATCTGGTTTTGGCTTCTTAGACCTGGTTAGTTCTAGGTTAGACCTGGTCCTGACTATAGTTTTGTTCAGGGCCAATCATAAAGCACTAATAGACAGCCAATCAGCATGCTTCAGTCTTGCGGTGGAATTTTGTGTGTTCTGTTGCCGTGCAGAGAAGAGAGTTTGTCCGGATCTGGTTTATTTATTACTTGTTTAGACCTGAAAATCCTAGTCCTGGTTTAGACCTGCTTTAGTCCTCCTTAGGCCTGTTTTTTTTTTTTTTTAATCTGATTTTGGCTGTATAATTTATTTATTTATTTTTATTTATTTATTACTTTTTTTGATCTTTATCTATCTATCTATCTATTTATCATGCTGAAAATTGCCTTCGTTGTCAAAATACGTGTCTGTCGTAAATAAAATAAATAATAAAAAAAAAAGCCCGAATCGGGCAGGAAAACCCTCCTTCCTGATACGTCATGATACGTCATTGTGCGCATGTGCAGAACACACAGAGCACACAGGGCACTCACGAGAGGAGAGGAGAGGAGAGGAGAGGGGAGGGGGAAGAAAGGGGAGGGGGGAATGCACACGCGGGGAAGGAGAGGAGGAGAGGGAGAGGAGGGGAGGGAGGGAGCTGCACGTGGGGGAGGGGTAGAGCCACACCCGAGCCACACCCAAGACACGCACACTCAATCCATCTACACTTCTGATTGGCTGTTTGTGGCCTGGTAACAGCCAGACAGCCAATCAGCTGCACTGGTGGTGGGGTGATAGAAGAGTATAAGTAGGACCTAACAGGGTGTGGCCGACTGAACGTCTATGGTATCTGCTATAGCGCGTTCTCCTCTGCGACTTGAGTGAATCCTTTTTTGGACGATTCAAGAAGCTTTCACAACTCTATCTCGGATTTTACATCTCCATCTTGTGTGACGATCGTGTCTTGGACCTAGAAAAGAAGAATCTTCTCATCTTGTGGATTACAGCTCTCCCGGACTTCTCTTCAACACATCTAAAGGTAGGAAAAATGTATTTTCTCTCTGTCTACTTTAGCCGTGTTGCAAACTGATGAATATTACGATTGTTCATAATGTAAGTTGAAAGAATTGTATTTTAACTGCATATATTTAGATTTGTTTTGTTTTAGATGTGATATTGGTCTAGTTTAGTCCTGTTTTAAACTTGGTGTAGAGTAGACCCACTTTACCCCTGCTTTTAGCTTAAACCTGGTTAAAGATCCCATGACATGGTACTTCTTGATGCTTTTATATGGCGCATTAGTGGTTCCCTAATACAGTGGTACCTCACCTTACGAAATTAATTTGTTCCAGAAGTGGTTTCGTAACGTGAAAAATTCGTAAGTTGAGTAGCTATTTCAATGGAAAAAGCCTGATTCGTTCCAAGGCCCCGATCCAAGTTTTTTTTTTTTTTTTTATAGTGTAACTTTTTTACAGTGTAACAATGTGTTCTGCGTCCTGATTGGTTTCTCAGACTCGATTTAAACTTTTCTCACGTTTTTCTCTCGTTTAAACACTCAAACTTTCATAGATTTTCAACAAAACGTATCAATATTGAAGTGTGGAGGGAAGCGGGAGGGGGGAGAAAACTGCGCGGACACGTGTGATAGTGCACATGACCCGGCGCAGAGCTGACAGCAGGACTAGACCAAGATCTAAACCTGGACTGGACCAGGACTAAACCAGGACTAAACCAGGACTAGACCAGGACTAGACCAGGTGGATTAAAGCGCCGCGTGCGGGTCTATTTCCTGGTTTCTCACGAGTCACAGCTGAGGCGGGGACCGCAGGCAGTCTGAGCGCATGTGAGCGCGGCTCCTCCTGGTTTAGTCCAGGTTTAGTCCTGGTTTAGTCCTGGTTTAGTCCTGGTTTAGTCCTGGTTTAGTCCAGGTTTAGTCCTGGTCCAGTCCAGGTTTAGATCTTGGTCTAGTCCTGCTGTCAGCTCTGCGCCGGGTCATGCTGCGCACACGTGTCCGCGCAGTTTTCTCCCCCCTCCCGCTCCCCCCCCCCACACTTCAATATTGATACGTTTTGTTGAAAATCTATGAAAGTTTGAGTGTTTAAACAGAGACAAATGTGAGAAAAGTTTAAATCCAGTCTGAGAAAAGCGTATAATGTGTGTGGCTGAGCGCACATTATTTGAATTTTTGAGATTTCGCGTTTCGTAACTTGAAATTTCATTCGTATCTAGAGACAAAAATTTACCGTGAAGGCGTTTCGTAACTTGAAATTTTCGTTTGTTGGGTCATTCGTAAGGTGAGGTACCACTGTACTGCAAATGAATCCTTCTCTTTATTTTTTATTTTATTTTTCTACTTTATTCTGGGCGTGGTGCTTGATTGCAAATGAGGACAAAAACAGAGGACAAAGTCCCTGTGCCTTCTGTGAGTGTAAGAGTGGAGAAGGAGAGAAGCGATCGTAATAAACTTTTCACAAGACCAGCTCTGTATTGTCCCATGAAAAAAACACTCGTATGCGTCTGACATTTCCAAAGAAAATAAAATTAAACTACTGCTGTTTCAGAGGCTCGAATGAAGGAGCCAAAACATACTCTTTTCTTCATCATCAAGTCTAGGGACAGAGCGGGGGTTAGGGGAGCTCACATTAACATTCAAAAACCCCAGAAAGTGAAAATTTCATGCCATGGGACCTTTAACAAATGCTTTAAAACAGCTGTACACAAGCTTTAAAACATATCTGATTACTACATTACCGTATTACAATTTAAATGGTTCATTTTAACTTTCTTCAGATGCCTCGTGGAAAGTCATTCCGCCGTTCCCAGGCAGCTCGGCGAAGAATGGCAGAACGGCAGCAGCCGCCTGCTGTTTTTGAGCCTGACAAGCAGGTAAGTCCTTTAAACTCTAACAGTATTACTAATAATAATTTTCTAGGGTTTGGCACTGGCTACCGCTTCCCAGTGCGTAACTGGCCAAAGTCTCTGGTCACTGGAAAGAGCCACAAGCTGGTGATCCCTCCGGAGAACCCTGACAAGAAGGTAAGACCTTTTAACTGTAAATGCAGTTTACAAAATCTTAACTTTCTTAAATCTTAATTTTTTCAGTTTGTTCTGGTTGTCGGGGCCTCTCATCTGCGACACTTCATCGATGGCTTTGCCCAGATACCACAGGGGAAGATCATCTTTGGTTTCAGCTCCACCCCGGGAGCTGCAGCCGCGGAGCTTGAGAGGGAGATCAGGCACATACAGGTGGATCGTTCTCCCTCTCTTGTTCTGCTCACCGCTCCCTCCAACAACCTGACGGCCAGCAGGACTATCGATGAGGCTGCAGCCGACTTCGGTCGCTACCTTGCCACCGCTTGTAGCCGCTGGACAAAGGTACCATATTTCCAAAATTGTTTACTCCATGCGTGAAAAGTCCCTCAGTCGTCCAGGTAGAATCCATGATAACAGGAGAAGTTCAATTTGTCAACTGGACAAAGTTTGTTTGGTTGAAAACGTTTCGCCGCTCATCCGAGAGGCTTCGTCAGCTCTAATAAGAATACTGGTAAGACACTTGCTTATATCCTCCTCCCTACAGCAAGATATAAGCAAGTGTCTTACCAGTATTCTTATTAGAGCTGACGAAGCCTCTCGGATGAGCGGCGAAACATTTTCAACCAAACAAACTTTGTCCAGTTGACAAATTGAACTTCTCCTGTTATCATGTTTACTCCATGCACAATCTTTTAAAAAAGTACTGTGTTGACAAGAGGGTGTTGGGGTAAATACTATTGAGTCAATTAAGTTGTGTAGATTAACAATTCTTAGACTAGTAATTAATTAAGATAAGGTGTACACGTTCTCCCGTTTCTTCTCATTAGATAGCCTACTAATTTAGAACTGGTTTAATCAAGCTGTAATTCTGGCTTTAAAGGAAAAGTAACGTTATTTTACAATCTGAGCCTTCTTTCGGTAATAAAACAAGTCGTTTGACTCACCCATAGCACGTTGGTGTCATTTGGAGCTGTTTGGTAAAAGTTATGTTGTAGCGTATCCGTTAGCGTGAGTACTCGGGACATTACTTTGCGGTCTCCAAATAACACAAACTTTAGCACTTTTCAAATCATAGAAGCCCGATGTCTTTAGTCTACGATTTCGTGTGGTCAAAAGTGGCCTGTAATCTGAGATTTAGCCATAGTTTCGAGTTGATGAGGATTGATTGATTGAGGTTGATGCTCTCAGCTCCCGGGACCCAAACATGAAACGCAAAGCTGAAAACTATGGATAAATCTCGGATTACAGGCCACTTTTGCTTCAAAAGAAATCGTAGATTAAGACATCGGGCTTCTATGATTTGAAAAGTGCTAAAGTTTGTGTTATTTGGAGACCGCAAAGTAATGCCCCGAGTACTCACGCTAACGGATACGCTACAACATAACTTTTACCAAACAGCTCCAAATGACACCAACGTGCTATGGGTGAGTTAAACGACTTGTTTTATTACCGAAAGAAGGCTCAGATTGTAAAATAACGTTACTTTTCCTCTAAACCTTGTTAGATCTTACTATAGTGCTGGTTTAGACTGGTCAAGTCCTTGCTTGAAACAGATTTGATTTGCTTTCTACTCTCTCATTTTAACAAAATATTTAAACTAAAATATTGTTTTGAGGTCTGTGTCCTGGATTTTCCACCTCGCCTAAATGTTGAGGTGGATTTGCAAAATCATCTGCGCCAGGAGTACCATCGTGTGGCGGCACGCATGAGTACGTGTGTCTCTATGTGTCTTTATGAAATCTCTCATGTGTATGTGTATAACATTGTATGTATAACATTCTTTCTTTTTTTTTCTTTTACTGAAGGTATCAAGTACTACTCTATTGTGGATTACTTTCCAATGAACCGCCTCAACCTGTGGTGTAGGGATGGGGTAAGTAATGTTCTGAAATGCAAGTATCTAATATGCAGTGGAAATGATAATTGTTTTCTTTTGTATCATTTGCAGGTCCATCTCAGTGATACTGATGGTGGCATGGACATGCTTGGCCAGTTGCTTTGGACTGTCTCACACCTACAGTTGGAGATGGACACCCCCAGACCATCGCCACAAGCTCCAGTGCCCTCCCCACCAACCAGGCAGGTCAAACCAATGCTGGTTGTGACAGGCCCTGCCCCTCGGCCACGGCCACCACCTCCTGATGCCAATCAGATGGTGGTGGTCACACGGAAAAAGAAGGTGAGGCTAGTGTCTTGTCATAACCTCATGAATGTACCTCATGAATTGTTTTTAAGATTGTTTTATTACTGCCCTTGCAGAAGAACCGACGTGAAAGCCCTGTGCACTCCCCAGGGGATTCTAAGAGGCTGGTTCACCAAGAGCAGGTTTGTTTTGAGTGTGTGGCATTTTGGCAACACTTCCTAGAGTCTTATGATGTATTTAGATCAAACCTAATTTTAACAGGTGGAGTCAGTCTTTTCGATCCCGCTTTCACCGGTGTATTTCAGCACCGCCATTTTGAAAGAGATGGACAAGTTCATTCCATCTGACCTTGATGCTGAGTGCACTGCCTGCTTTCCTGTTGAAAAGAAGGTAAGGTTATTGAGTAGAAATGTTTTATGTTAAATAAAGTAAAATGTTTTTTGATCTGTATTTTATACTCAGTAATTGTTATTAAGACTGTTGTCATTTACATTTTATTACTGCTCTTACTTAAGGACCAGCCTGGAAGTTCTGCGCACTCCCCAGGGCTTCCCAAGAGGCGGCTGGTTCAGCAGAAGGTTTGTTTTCAGTGTCTGGCATTTTAAAAACACTACCTAATCTCTTAATTTTGATACATTTTATATATAGAAATTTTGATGTATGGGAAATACTGTTTTATGCATTTATAGATATATTATTTTTTTCAGGCAACTCATGTCAGATGTTCTGAAGCTGCTGCCTCCAAGAGAAGCCAGCCCAAGCAGCAGGTATGTAAAATTCTGAAAAAAGAAGTGAAACAATTTCTGAATATTATTTCATCTTTGAATGGAATGTAACAAGACGAGAACTGTAAATAAATACATTTCTAGGTGCTAAGGTTAAGACTGTGAAGCCTGCATCAGCTTCAGCCCCAAAGCTGTGATGTGCCTGGCCAGATATGTGCCTTTTATGTAATACTGCACATGCAGTTGTTAAATAATAATATTTAATAAGAATTTGCTGTGTGGTCATAATTTTAATTTCTGGACATGGACAGCAGATGTGAAACACTTTTGTCAACTTTGTTTCCCCACAAACTATTATGATACATAATGATAAGTAATAAATAAAATAAATAAAGTAACAGATAGAAAACATGAAAACCTTTTGACTGTATTATCAAAGAGCCTCAAACCAAAATTACATGAATGACAACATGAATTTTCTTGTTTTTGTTCTTCAGAAGGAGGTTGAAGTGGTGGGGACTCCTGAAACGTCACCTACCAGTGCTGCACACATGTTGCGTGAGGATCAGGTTGGTATTGCTAAACGTCCCATGGCATGAAATTTTCACTTTCTGAGGTTTTTGAATGTTAATGTGAGCTCCCCTACCCTGTTTAGCCCCCCCATCCCCATGGGTAAAAGTTGTGAAATGTGTAAACTGAGCAATTGCGATCCTTTTCTACGTTTGAAAAAAAGACAGCCCTTACGGGCGATTTTGGACACGGGAATTTTCTGACATCACACTCGGGGAAAGGTTTCCACCTCCCGTCTGGATGTCACCCCCTGTGAGTGTTTTTTTCATGGGACAATACAGAGCTGGACTTGCAAATGGCTTCTCCATGTGAATTGGGACAGGGCTCATGTCTCCCTTTCTTCCGTCCGCGTCTCCCGTTCCTCTGCTTACACACATGGAGCCAAACCAGGAAACTGTGTCTCTGTCTCTCTCCTCCTCATTTGCATTCAAGCAACATGCCCAGAATAAAGCGTTTAGAACCATATTTCTGAATAGGGCCTCAGAATTAAAATTTCAAATTAAAGAGATGAAATAATCACGTTCTACTTTTCGAGAATTATCAACACGTATGAGTGAGGGGGTACTCGAGGTATGACAAAAAGGCTCAGGGGGTACACAAGACAAAAAAAGGTTGGGAAACACTGATATACAGTATTAGGGAACCACTAAGGCGCCATATAAAAGCATCAAGAAGTACCATGTCATGGGATCTTTAAGTTTGAAATGTAGTATTACCACAGTAAACATTTTTTTCATGCATTTGACAAATTTACTGATGTAGGTGGAGCCAGGAGTTGTGGGGGTGACGCCTGCATCACCCACCAGTGCTGATGTGGACGCGCTCCCTGATGTGTTGGTGAAGAACCTGGTTTGTATTTACAATGATTAGGTGCAGCTATGTATTAAACATGTATGAAAGATAATCAGTGACAATAGTTTCACAGCAAATTATCTGACATTGAAAAAATAAGTTGTATTCAATTTATCATATTTACCAACCACCACAGGTTCTCATCAATAGTAATTTTAGATATAAGATATTCAGTGCATTTTTTTTTCCATAGACTGAGAAGAGTCGTCACATTCCATCCAAGATGACCAAGAAGACGAAGAGGACCAAGAACAGCGCTCCATGCATCTGCTGCTCTCCGGGTGAAGAAAACCCTATTTGTGATGTTTCTTTTGGTGCTGACTTGACTGAGATGAAAGCTGATCTCAGATCAGAAGCAGATCTCCAGTCTGGTAAGTCTGTGCCTCAGAACATCAGTGGATCATTTCACCAGGGGAATGATCGCTTCATGTATCCTGGTTTTCAGTGCGCACCAATAGCATTAGTGAGTCTTGCAAAGCATGTAGCATGGAGAGTTTCTTGACTAAAGTTGAGAAGGGCCCAGAATTCATCTGCTCTGTGTGCCATAGAATGTTTTTCGAAAATTCGGTTATACATTGTAATATTGATAACTATACAAAGAAAGAAAAATCCTTAGTTGCAGCTAATAAGTGTATAAAGGACACATATTTGCATAAATGTAGCAGTCACTGTGTCAGTCCATGCCCGATAAAAACAACTGCCAAAGGTAAACTCTGGATATGTTATACCTGTCACCGAAAGATAAAAAGAGGTGACACTCCAGCTGAAAGTGCAGTTAATAACTTAGAACTTGACCCCATCCCAGAAGAACTGTCATGTTTAAACAGTGTAGAAGAACTTCTGGTATCCCCCAATGTTGCAATGATGAAGATAATAGCTTTACCCAGAGGAGGGCAGAGAGCTTGTCATGGGCCAATAGTCTGCTGCCCTTCAAACCTAACTCAGACTGTAAACATTTTGCCGCGCTCTGACTTGGGTGGTGTATTGTTACCAGTAAAGCTAAAACGTAAACTGACATATAAAGGCCATTATGAATTTCAATTTGTTGATACAATCCGTATAAAACATGCCATTAAGTGTTTAAAAAGGATAAATAAGTTTTTAAGGACATACAATTTGATGAATCATGGATAAATGAATTTTCAAAAGAAGAGATGGATGAAGTCTTTCAAGATGATATGAGCGAATTTTGTGAAGACGTAGACCCATTCCTTGATGACAAAATGCCAACTTCAGAGCAGGAAAATGAAAAAACTGAAGACGAAGTTCTAAATGATGAACTCTTGCATGACCAACAGCGATACTGTGTATTTCAGGACACTTGTTCTTTGCCCCTGGATTTAGGTCAAGAAATATTGGATCAGTACTTGGATGGTATTTTAAATCTGGCTCCAACAGAGGGTAACAATCCAGTGAAATTACTCTCAGATCGTGAGAATGAAGCCAAGTGCTTTCCATGTCTCTTTCCCCGTGGTCAGTTTACGTTTCATGATAAGAGACCTGTACGGATAACTTTGATGCGTTATTTAAATAACAGAATAATGCATGCCGATGGACGATTTTCAAGGAGTTTACTGTATCTCTTTTATGCATACTACATATCCGTTCTTCAGCAAGTAGTTTCAAGCGTATCCATTGCACTTCGAAAAGGTGATACAGTTACATTTTCTCAGGGCAATGAATCAAATATTAAAGAAACTCTGAGAACGATGCTGGAGCATGATAGTGGATACCGGTTTCTTAAACCTATAAGAGGAAGTCCAGCCTACTGGCAATCGGCGTCTAGTGATTTGGTAGCGATGGTGCGCCAGTTAGGGGTCCCAACCTGGTTCTGTTCATTTTCCAGTGCTGATATGCGCTGGAAAAATTTACTTAACACTATCCTGAGACATGAAGGTCGATTACAAACAGTAGAAGACCTAGAGTGGTCCGAGCGCTGTGAACTCTTAAGGCGTAACCCGGTAATCGCGGCCAGGATGTTTGACTATCGCTGGCATATATTTCTTAAAGAAGTACTAATGTCTCCGTCACATCCCATTGGTGAAATTATTGATTATTTCTATCGGGTTGAGTTCCAGCAGAGAGGTTCTCCTCATGTACACTGTTTGTTTTGGGTAAAAAATGCACCCAAACTTCATGAAAACACTGATGAAGAAGTGATTGAGTTTATCGATAAATACGTCACATGTGAGCTGCCAGCCGAGGACGATCCTTTGTATGAAGTAGTCACGTCTGTGCAGCAACATTCTAAGCGACACTCAAAAACTTGTAAAAAAAATAAAACACAATGCCGCTTTAATTTCCCGCGTCCTATATCTTCCCGTACTTTCTTTAAAAAATCTGAGCCAAAACCCAAATGCCCAAAATGTCACCCTGCCAAAACTGATGTTAGTACACATGATAATCAAATGGAGTGTATCTGCCATACAACAATGCCTACAGCACAAGGTGTGGAGATGGTGTCCAACGTGAAAAAGATCAGCCTGATGGATAACTGTCCTTATGACTGTCCTGATGCTGTATTTGAATCTCTTGGGTTTAATCAGGAAGTATACGAAAAAGCATATAATTGTTTGGGAGGTCGCACACATATCGTTTTAAAGAGAAATATTTCTGAGATTTGGAATAATCAGTATAGTCGTTTTATCCTTAAAACGTGGAATGCTAATTTTGACATTCAGTATGTTGTGGACCCATACGCTTGTATTGTTTATATAATCTCATATATCTCCAAATCTGAAAGAGAAATGGGATTATTGTTAAGTATGGCCCAAAAAGAAGCCCGCAAAGGAAATTTAGATGCCAAAGGTGCCCTGAAAAAAATTGGTTCTGTTTTCCTTCATAACAGAGAGGTGTCTGCACAGGAAGCAGTTTATTTACTTACCAATATGCATTTAAAAGAATGTTCCAGAAAAGTTGTGTTTATACCCACAGGAGAGAACATAGTTAGAATGAGCAGGCCCTTAAATACCATTGATGAAACAGATCGAGAAGACGATATCTGGATGTTAAACATTATTGATAGATATAAGAACCGTCCCAACAATAGTGTGTTCAATGACATGTGTATGGCAACATTTGCATCTGAATATCGTGTACTAACAAAAGGTGAAAAATCTAAAAACTCAATCCCACTACAATTTGATCATGGATTTATTGTTAAACGGTCCCGGACTCAAGCAGCAGTCATTCGTTATGCGCGTTTTTCAAAAACAAAAAACCCAGAACAGTATTACAGAAGTATGATTGAATTGTTTGTGCCCTATCGTCACCATTTAAAGCCGGAAAGCTTTGCGTCGTTCTTGCAGTTTTATAAAAATGGTAATGTTCAGTTTTCCAATGGTTCAATGCGTAGCGTATGTTCTGTTGTAAAATCAAACAGGCGCAAATTTGAAACAGTTAAAGAAGATTTAGAGGAGCTCCAGAAAGAAGTTGACCTTAATCCAGACGTGGAAAATGCGTGGTCACGTTTATGCCCAGAACAAGAGTCTGAAAGAATGGACTGCATAAATGAAATGGAACATCAACGCCAAGGAAATCTTGAAGAAGAACCACTTGCCATTCCTGATTTAGCTGTATGTCAGGAAGAAATATTCCATTTAGAAAAGCGTAGTAATATATTGAGTAGACAAGAGGGTTTGGATTTAGTTCGTACATTAAATCAAGAACAGTTGGCCATCTTTTATAAAATCCGTGCTTGGTGTTTGGATAAAGTAGCTGGTAATAATCCTGATCCTTTGCATGTATTTATTACTGGTGGGGCGGGGACGGGGAAAAGTCACCTGATAAAAGCCATACAGTATGAGGCAATGAGGTTATTGGCCCCTCTGTGCCGAAATCCTGATAGCATTAGTGTGCTGTTAACTGCACCAACTGGGATGGCAGCTTATAATTTAAACGCAGCTACTATCCACACAACATTTCACATTGGAACTTTTTTGACTTTGCCTTACTCCCCTTTAGGTGAAGAAAAGTTAAATTCTCTGCGTGTAAAGTATTGTGATTTACAAATTTTGATTATTGATGAAATATCTATGGTTGATCACAATTTGCTCACATATATTCACGGTAGATTAAGACAAATCAAGCAAACAGGTGACTTTTTCTCCATTTGGCAATGTAGCCATCATTGCTGTAGGAGATTTTTATCAATTGGCACCCGTTAAAGGGAAACCCCTATACAAAGACATTGAAGGCGTGAACTTCTGGACGAGTTTATTTTCATGTGTTGAATTGAGAACAATTGTCCGCCAAAAAGATGAAATATTTGCCAGTTTGTTAAACCGATTGAGAACTCGTTCTAGAACTACACCCATGTTAAGCAGTGACATTACAATTTTAAGATGCTGTGAAACTGGCGAGGAACCTGACACACTACACATTTTCCCAAGAAATCAACAAGTGGATGACTACAATGCCAAAAAACTTACCCGCACTTGCCCAGATTATGTTGAAATACATGCACAGGACTTTGGACTCAATAAGAAGACTGGGAAATTAGAGGCAAGGATAGTCCCCCATAGTGATGCGCCTTACACGTGCCTGTCAGAACAGTTATTATTGGGTAATGGTGCACGTGTTATGTTATGTAAAAATATTGATGTAAATGATGGCCTAGTTAATGGTTTATGCGGTACAGTAAAAGATATAGTGTGGTCTAATGAAAGGTTTCCGGTTGCCGTTTATGTTTTATTTGATGATGTTAATGTTGGTGTTCAAAAAAGAAAGCGGTATATACCCCCAACACCAAATCTAATTGGATGCACACGCATTGAACCAGAGGAAGAACGAGCAAATAAAAAAGGTGGCATTCGTCGTCAGTTTCCTCTCAGACTTGCTTGGGCCTGTACTGTTCACAAGGTTCAAGGCATTTCTGTTGATAGTGCGGTCGTGTCCCTCGACAAAATTTTCACAGCCGGTCAGGCTTATGTCGCGTTGAGCAGAGTTAGAACATTATCCGGGCTCATAATCCAAAAGTTTGATCAAAAATCCATTTATTGCAATGATCATGTTAAATTTGCACTCCATTATATGCCATCCTTCATGACAGATTACATATCTAGGCCCATCACTAGTGTGCAAGACTTTACATTATTTTTGATGAATGTGCATGGATTACACAGACATGTGTCAGATTTGACATTCGCTACACAGCCTTGGCAGCCTAACTGCATCGCTGTAACAGAGACGTGGCTAAGGGGTGACTCTTGTTTAGACACTGTTCAGATGAATGGATTTCAATTTCATAGTCATCCCCGTAGTGATAGTTATAAATGTAGTACTGACCCAGCACTTGTGGCGTTCTGTAGCCAACAACACGGGGGAGTTGGTGTGTACTGTGACGTAAATGTAGCTTATGAAGTCACAGTACCTAATGTTGATCTAGAATGTGTAGCATACAACTGTTTGGCTTACAATATTTTAGTTGTTGTAATTTATCGTCCCCCATCTTATCCCATGTCATTGTTCATCAAAAATATGAAAAAGTTATTTAATTGGATACATTATAAAAGTGAAACAATTGTTATTGTAGGAGATTTTAATGACAATATACTGAAAGCCTCAAAATGGTCTAAATTTATGCGTGATCAAGGGTATAGTCAGCATGTTGAATGTCCTACAACAGAGAGAGGAACATTAATTGACCATGTATTTGTTAAAACGACAACCTTTGAGGTTCACTCTGTGGTGGTGCCAACATATTTCTCTGATCATGAAGGGATTGCGTGTTTTTTTAAGTATTTGACTAGTTAAATTATGTATCGCTGTTGGTCATTTATTTATTATACTATGTATTTATATTTTTTCTGTGTATCTAATCATGTAATAATCAATAATATAATCCAAAATATATATATAATAATCATGTGATTATGCTAATGCGATTGAAGCTTTGTACTTTTCTTTACTTAAATATTGGTTCTGTGTTTGATCTTTTGGTTTAATTTGGTCCAAGTCTGATGCTAGTTTTGTTCTGCATCAGTCCTTGTGTGATCCTGCTTTAGTCCTAGTGTGGTCATGGTTTAGTTCTGTTTTAGTCCTGGTGTTGTGCTGGTTTAGTCCTGCTTTAGACCTGGTTTAGTCCTGCTTTAGACCCGGTGTGGTTGTGGTTTAGTTCTGTTTTAGACCTGGTGTGATTTGGTCTGGCTTCAAGATTCAAGATTCAATATTGTTTATTTGTCATATGCAGAATCAACACAAGGTCAATAATGCAATGAAATGCTTAGGATCAGAAGAACCGTTGACTCGCTAAGATAGTCAGAAGTACTAATAACATACAATAATAGTACATGGCAAAAAAGTGTTGCAAAAGTGCAGGGGAAGAAGTAAACAATATAATAAACAATATAATAAAATATGTGCAGGTAGGATTAAATCAAAGATCAAATAAGGTGTAAATAGAGTATTTCACAGATTGCACATAATATGGTGTGGTGTAGGTGTTGCATGTGGATTTCGTATTGCACATAGTATGGTATAAATATTGCACATAGGTTATTGCACAGGTAACAGTAGTTTACGGTGAGGTTGATACAGAGCAGCAGCAGTAAACATATTCTGCATAATGAAAGGTAGTTTAGTGCAGTATTATTGAGAGTTCAGTATTATTTGGAGTATTACCCAGAGTTCAGTAGTCTGACAGCTTGGGGGTAATATCTGTCTTTGAGTGTTTTTGTGCGTGCTGCAGGCTCCTGTATCGTCTACCAGAGGGTAGCAGACGGAAAAGTCCTTGTGCCGGATGAGTATGGTCCTTAGTGATGCTGTGTGCCTTACGCAGACCCCTGCTGTGGTAAATGTCCTGGATGGAGGGGAGACTGCTGCAATGATGACCTCTGCTGCTCGCACCACCCTCTGTAGTGCTTTGCGGCTCTGAGCGGTTCAGTTCCCATACCACACAGTGATGCAGCCCGTCAGCAGGCTCTCGATGGTGCACCTGTAGAAGTTTGTGAGGATGCTGGTGTTCATACCAAACTTCCTCAACTTCCTCAGGAAGTAGAGTCTTTGTCAGGCTTTCTTAACCACAGTGTCTGTATGTAGTGTCCAGGACAGATCCTCAGTGATGTGTACCCCAAGGAAGGCTTTAGTCCTGATGTGGTTTGACTTGGTCCTGATTTAGTCCTAGAGTGAGGCTGGTTTAGACCTGCTTGTAGACCTGGCGTGGTTTGGTCCGGCTTTAGTCCTGATGTGGTTTGACTTGGTCCTGATTTAGTCCTAGAGTGGGGCTGGTTTAGACCTGCTGTAAACCTGGCGTGATTTGGTTCGGCTTTAGTCCTGATGTGGTTTGACTTGGTCCTGATTTAGTCCTAGAGTGAGGCTGGTTTAGACCTGCTTGTAGACCTGGCGTGGTTTGGTCCGGCTTTAGTCCTGATGTGGTTTGACTTGGTCCTGATTTAGTCCTAGAGTGGGGCTGGTTTAGACCTGCTGTAAACCTGGCGTGATTTGGTTCGGCTTTAGTCCTGATGTGGTTTGACTTGGTCCTGATTTAGTCCTAGAGTGAGGCTGGTTTAGACCTGCTTGTAGACCTGGCGTGGTTTGGTCCGGCTTTAGTCCTGATGTGGTTTGACTTGGTCCTGATTTAGTCCTAGAGTGAGGCTGGTTTAGACCTGCTTGTAGACCTGGCGTGGTTTGGTCCGGCTTTAGTCCTGATGTGGTTTGACTTGGTCCTGATTTAGTCCTAGAGTGAGGCTGGTTTAGACCTGCTTGTAGACCTGGCGTGGTTTGGTCCGGCTTTAGTCCTGATGTGGTTTGACTTGGTCCTGATTTAGTCCTAGACTGGGGCTGGTTTAGACCTGCTGTAAACCTGGCATGATTTGGTTCGGCTTTAGTCCTGATGTGGTTTGACTTGGTCCTGATTTAGTCCTAGAGTGGGGCTGGTTTAGACCTGCTGTAAACCTGGCGTGGTTTGGTCCAGCTTTAGTCCTGATGTGGTTTGACTTGGTTCTGATTTAGTCCTCCAAGTAGGTTTTTGAGTTTCTGACTAGGGGGAATACCCAGAAGGTTATACCAAGTCTCAGAAGTTGAGCTCAAGGAGGCATTCTCAGAAGTTTACAGTAAAGGGTAAGTAGGCAAAGGTGTGTTCAAATATATCCATGTCTGGGAAAATGTTGTTGTTTATCACTTTGTGATTGTTCACTGCAGATGGACAGCTCTTCTACGGAGATACTAGAAGAGTGATCCAAATAAGGGATGAAGCCAGATCACTGTTCATTGAATTCCATTCATCACCAATTGAGGGACATGCAGCAATATGCTCCAGATTTTACTGGGTTGGCATGCCAGTGGATTTTGACAGATGGGTATGTGTTGGATGTGATTTATTTCTGTGTTATGTTATGGACTCATTTTGTTCAGCCAATTAGATTAGGACATTATTTATTTGTTTATCATGACCATTTTCTTTTCTACTCTATTGACATATCTGTAGGTCAGCCTAGTAGATCACGTCTGGTTACCTGTGAAACTGCACTTAATTCACAATGGTTCCTGACCACTGGTTTGCTTTTGTAGGTGTCTGCTGTCTGTCTGCTGGGAGTTGGTTGGGATAGACCTGACGGGACCACTCCCAAAAACTCAGGATGGCTTTCAATACATCCTCACAGCCACTGATTATTTTTCGAAATGGGTTGAGGGCCTTTCCTGTAAGGACCAAAACAGCATTCGAAGTGGCACAAGACATCTGTTCCATTGTGTCATGGCTGCCCCAAAAGGATTTTATCGGATCAGGGAAGAGAATTTGTGATATGATTTTGAAAATGGAATTCAGGATTGTTCTTAATAATATTTTTTTATCTGTTTCATCATGTCGCAATGATGCTTCAGCTCAACAACAACCTCTGCGCCCTCATGAGTATTGAAAGGAGTCTCACGGCTGCATACCATCCACAAGCAAATGGACTGGACGAGAAAACAAATGGCAACATAAAACGGCAGGTTGTTTATTTCCATCTCCATACCTACACATGTGTACTTCTCTATACTCCACACACACAGACACACGCTCCACATTTTGCCTTGTAAGCACTCCCTTCTGTTAACACACACAACCGTTTGTCCACAATTCATTCAACCCTTACATACACTCAAGCTATCCTGCAGACTACTAGACTTAAGTTAATGTTTTTAAATTTATATTTTATATTTATATTTGTACTTCTTAGGGCTCTTACAAAATTGGTGAATGACCAGCAGAACTGGGATGCGTTTTTGGAAGCAGCATTATTTTCACTGCGATCAAAGGGCCACAGCACTACAAAACACTCCCCTTTTTTGTTGATGTATGGGAGGGAGGCAGTTTTCCTGTTCGAAGTTCCTATTGACATGCCAGTGAGTGTATTTTTTGTATTTTAAGACTGTAGAGGCAATTGCAATGCTCTGTTTACCTGCAGTTATATTGGATAATACAGTATGTGTTTTTTTTTTTACTTTAGAAGGCCAAGTTTCCAGTGGGTACAAAACTCCACATGACAAGCGCAGGGAACTGTAAGTACCTTGCCATTGACTTAATCACATTAGTATTAGTATTAGTTCATACATATTCAGCATATTCACGGACATTTGGGTTTCAGTGGTGTGCTTAAGGATGCATTGACAAGACAATGGAAGGAGCTTATTTTAACCTGGGACTTTCAAATTTTCTGTGCTTACCTGCCTACTCTAGTTTTTAATGGTGTGATTTGTTTTTCTTCCCTGTAGCCCAGATACCCCGGTCCTCATTGAGGAATCGAGTCAGATCCCAGAGAGGCATACAGTGATTAAATGCACTCCACCCAGTCAGGTAATAATGGTAAAATGGTCTGTCTTGGATTTATTGTTCTTGTAGTGTACTTGTCGTCTTATACTTGTAGTGTAAAGTTCTTGTAGCCTGAGTTGTATAAAATGCATCTGTAGCCCACATAGTGCCAGCCTTCATGGCAATGCTCTAATGCCCTTGTTTTAAAGTTGTTCCTCCTTTACATAGCTCATTCAGGGGGTTGTCTTTACAGTGCATTATTACACATTAATGTGTACTATCTGTACTTGCAACAATTATCCTCAAGCAACCACAAGGTTGTACAGCTGCAACTGATTTATTTTTATTTATTTACTTATTTGGCCTACCCCAGTTTTTTATATCTGGGGATTTCTGCTGACCTCATGCAACAGAGGTCCATTTTTATTAAGGGGTTTGCTACATAAATATGTCAATGTGATGGAATAACATGAATGTGGTAAACATTTATATATTGTCAGCCTGATCCACTGGGTAATGAAGAGAAGTATGCACAAAAGACCCTATTAAATTGGAGGTAAAGTTTGAGAAATACATGGAAATACTAAACAATTGGCCATTGTAGCTCAGAGGTAAAATAAAAACACATTATTTAATACATTAAATTTAAAAGACAAAGTTTGTATTTACTTGTAAATCATGTAATATGAGCCTCCATCGTATGCACTTAATTCTGGGAATACATTATCTGTTTTTTACAATCTGCATGTTTGTTAAGTGAAGAGTAAAACAGGGTTAGGTACAGGACAGGTCAGATTTCAGATGGACATTACGCTCATTTAACAGGTGCAGACACTGGTGTAGATACTAGACACTGTGTCTGTTATGTCTATCACATCTAATATAACAATGAGAAAAATGTTTGAAATGTTTTATATGAATTTTCTTTTCTCATTTGCAGCCTCCACTGCTGGGGCCACAGAAGTGTTGGCTGATAAGATGCTCATGATTCATGAAATGGGTCAAATGCAGATGACAAAGTAAATGTAACACTGCGCTGGAGCTCTGCTGACCCAGATTAGGTATGTTACATGTTGCTTTATTACTCCAGTTAAGGGCTGCATATTAATCGTGCTCATATTGAAATCATTATTTAAATTGTGAAAATACACCTTTCCCAAATGTGTGGGATTCCTCTATTAATTTATCTGTTTGATTTATATAAACGGCCTTTGGATCTGAATGTACATGTGAACATAGTTTTGTAGTTTTCTTAATGTGTGTGTCATTACAGGTTTTCACTGTGCAGGACAGGACTTTGAACCAATCAGACGTAAAGCCCATTCTGCTCCACCTCCTCCAGAAGACGAGGGATTCATCACACTGAGTGGTCCAAGTACATTGGGTCATCTCTCCACTGTACACGCTGACTTTAGAAGACCTGTGGATTCTCTGGTCACACCAGGCCTCCCTCCTGCTCGTGCGGTCTGCTGCTGTCCCTAATGTGTCCTAATAGTGATGTTTAGGTTTAACTTTTAATTTTCTGAAATAGTAAAATGGTAGTTTTTCATCTTAGCTGAGGAGCACCTAAACAGCTGAGGAAATGTCCCATGATAAATGTGGCCTTATATGACCTTAACAAGTGTGTGAGACAAAACTGAAAACATATCATTTGCTCATAAGTTTATTTGCATGTTTTTCTGTCTATTCAAACATTTGAATCATGGTGAAATGTGCCACTTATTTGGGTCTCTTGATAACACTGCGCTGGAGCTGTATATAGTAATTACATGTACTATGAGAATATACTATTGTACTGCAGTAAAGCAACGGTATTCCACCATATTTTGCAAAGATAATTTGTTCATTTTGGATTGTCACCTGCTTCAGCAAAAAGGGAACATAATTTGAGAGTACACTGACAGCTGTTTTTACTCACCTATAATTGCCTTGTATGTGTGTAATGGTTTAATATTTGACTCTTCACATTATGATAAAGTATTTCCACAAGTTCCTTTAATTGTTTAATAAACCATTGTTTCTCAAAGGAGAGATGTCTTTATAAACTGACTTAAATGCATTCCCTGTATAAATGCTTTAGATGTGGTGTGGTTTGGATTGGCTTTCGTCCTGATGTCCTGGTTTAGACCTGGTTTAGTCCTGCGTTAGACCTGGTGTGGCGCTGGTCCTTTCGCTCTCTCTCTCTCCCCCAATCTCCCTCGCACTATATCTCTCTCCCTGTCGCTCTCACTTATTTATTTAGACAATATCAATTTCTTAAGATGCAAAATGTTTACGGGTGCATATTTAAGGGAGAATGTGATCAATCCAAGGTGCATTACTGTTTGTCACAAATCATAATGTCATGTAATGTAATTTTGTGCTTCCAAAACATGTTGATAAATATGTGCACCAAATTCAGTTTGGTGACGACACATTTTGTGTTGGCGCATGGATGTGTATTTCTGCCAACATAATCAGACATGGGATGTGGCAATGATTTACTTTTTCCATCAAGAGTCAATTTTTCCATCATGATGTGACAAAGTATGTGCAAATTATGATTATAACACAAAAACTTGAATTACAGGAGACATGACTGGTGCATCTATGACAAAATGGCGTATGGTCAAAAGCACAGTATATTTTGATTTTATAGGGGTGCTATCACGGTCTTCTGGTTTGGGAGGGGGGTGGGGTGTATTTTGCTTTGTTCCTATTGGTGGTTTGCAGATTCTAGAGTGTCATGATGTCATATTCCCAGGTGGGGAGCAAAAAGCCAGTTTTTCCTGTTAATTATATTGCATTTTCTTATGAAATATCCATAAGCAGGGTTTCTGCTGGACATTAAAAAGCATTTACAGTCATTTAATGTTTTTAATAAGGCATTGATTTCGACAGAATCCATTCCGTCGAAATTAAGGCCTTATTAAAATACATATAGTAATTTACATATAGTAAAATATATAGATAACCGGGGTTAATTGTGTTCTGTTACCTACTGATGTGTATGTGCCTTTAAGGGGTTTGCTGGTGTGCGCGTGTGTGTGGCACATGTGGGTTAGAAGTTAATAACTAAGAAAGAGTTGAGTTGCTGGGGTGTTGCACTGTGACATTAGGTGTGCTGTTAATGCTAAATGAGACTTGAGATCTGTTCAGCAATAAAAGGTTCCTGAAGAGTAGAAAAGCCTCAGGTCATTACAGTATACTGTGTATATATATATATATATATATATATATATATATATACTGTTGTATCAAAAGTCTACACAGCACTACCTGCACTGGGTTATAATGCGTAACAAATGTAGGCTAGTCTATCCAAAGAACATTTAATTACCTGTGCTCCCATATTGCCCTTGTTTTAATTTGATAAGATTCATCAAAGGTTTCGGGGTACATGACTACAAAAAGTTTGGGACCCATTTCTCCAAGAGGAGTATTTTAAAGGTATCCTTTAGTTATACACTGGCTGAATGTGTGTCTTCATTTGTTTGTTGTGTATGTCCCAGCAACATAGTGAGTCTGGGGCAGTCATTTTGGCAGGAAACATTTTCAATAAATGCATTGATCCCTAACACAAAAGATATTAGGTTCAAAACACCCAATGATATTACAGTAAATAAGCTTTAGAAATGTTTTGCATTATAATAACTATAGGTTCTTGTCATTTTGCTGCATTGTCACAAAATGATCACAGTTGACAAGATGAAAGCTTAAAGGCACTGTGCAAGTGTTCTTGTGGAGGGTCTGTCACCTGCTTGTTTCTATGGATCTACTATCATTGCTCTGACTGGAAAGTTCCATAGTATAACAATAAACAGCTCAAACTTACATTTATTAAATCATGGGTGGTTTGATTGTGTGTGTGTGTGTGTGTGTGTGTGTGTTTGAGCTCGGTGCATGTGTGAGTGTGTGTTATCTGGATGCATGTGTGTGTTGAATTTCAATCATTTTAAGAGGAGGGTCACTCATAAGCCTTTCTTGCACTGTTCTGTTATTTTCTTTTTGTTTGTGTGTATTTTTGTCCTTTTAAATGCTGGGTGCAAACATTAAAAAAATCAATTGAATAAATAAAAATATGAGGACAGAAAATGGCGGCTTTGCCACCAGGTCACATGGTCTATCGAATATGGCTGGCTTCCTGTTGGTTGCCTAGCAACGGTGTAATATACTTTTTTGTTCCTATTCCCATGATGCATCTATGTACCAAATTAGGTGTGGCTACATCAAAGTTTTTGCCGGGCATCCTAATGGCAGGGACAGATGTTTGGCCTGTTACCATGGCAACGTGATGTGAGTTGGAGTGGGGATGTCACTGTATTTTTTGATCGAGACCATGTCCCGAATGTGTGGTCCAAATTTGGTGTGTCCACGGCAAAGTACATTTTTCTGTTCCATCAAATCTCCCTAGGGGGCGCTATTATGGCCATTTTAGATTTTCTTATATCAATCTGTGTAGGGCCGGGGTGTCCACCAACGATTAAAGTTTGAGTGAAATCGGCCAAAGTATGTGCGAATTATCACTCATCGAAGTTTGACAGGAAATGACGCCTTCGCCACCAGGTCACATGATCTATCCAATTTGGCTGGTTGGTTGCCTAGCAATGACATAATATACTTTTTTGTTCCTATTCCCATGATGCATCTGTGTACCAAATTTGGTTTGGCTACGACAAAGTTTTTGCCTGGTGTCTCATTGGTGATGACAGATGTTTGGCCTGTTGCCATGGCAACACGATGGGACATGGCATGTTAGTGTCATTGAGTTTTTTGATTGAGACCCCGTCACGAATGTGTGTACCAAATTTGGTATGTCTACGACAGTAAAATTTTGTGCTTCCATGCAATCTCCCTAGGTGGCGCTATAGCATCCATTTCAGATTTTCTTATATCAATCTGTTCAGGGCCAGGGTGTCCACCAACCATTAAAGTTTGAGTGAAATCGGCCAAAGTATGCGCGAATTATCGCTCATCGAAGTTTGATGGCGAGTCGCAAAAACGAACCCGAAATTTGTGGCGTTGTCACGGAAACACTGTTCACTCTTTTAGAACGCTTTTAACAACTTTTAATGTCCCACTTGTCTAGATGATACAGCACGATTCTGGTGAGTCTGGGTAAAAAACCCTAGGAGGAGTTCGTTAAAATACGTGGACAGGAAAATGCGCTCTCAGTGCCAGGTCACGTGCTCGGTCCAAAATGGCCGACTTCCTGTTGGTCGCCTAGCAACCGCATAATATACTTTTTTGTTCCTTATCCCATGATGCATCGGTGTACCAAATTTGGTTTGGCTACGACAAAGTTTTTGCCTGGTGTCTCATTGGTGACGACAGATGTTTGGCCTGTTGCCATGGCAACACGATGGGACATGGCGTGTTGGCGTCATTGAGTTTTTTGATCAAGACTTTGTCACGAATGTCTGTACCAAATTTGGTATGTCTACGACAAAGTAAAATTTTGCACTTCCATGCAATCTCCCTAGGTGGCGCTATAGCACCTATTTCAGATTTTCTTATATCAATCTGTTCAGGGCCGGGGTGTCCACCAATGATTAAAGTTTGAGTGAAATCGGCCAAAGTATGCGCGAATTATCGCTGTAAAAACGAACCCGAAATTTGTGGCGTTGTCATGGAAACACCGTTCACTCTTTCAGAACGCTTTTAACAACTTTTAATGTCCCACTTGTCTAGATGATACAGCACGATTCTGGTGAGTCTGGGTCAAAAACCCTAGGAGGAGTTCGTTAAAATACGAGGACAGAAAAATGCGCCTTCGACTCCAGGTCGTGTGCTCAGGCCAATATGGCTGACTTCCTGTTGGTCGCCTAGCAACCGCATAATATACTTTTTTGTTCCTATTCCCATGATGCATCTGTGTACCAAATTTGGTTTGGCTACGACAAAGTTTTTGCCAGGCGTCCCATTGGCGATGACAGATGTTTGGCCTGTTGCCATGGCAACACGATGGGACATGGCGTGTTGGCGTCATTGAGTTTTTTGATCGATACCCCGTCACAAATATGTGTACCAAATTTGGTATGTCTACGACAAAGTAAAATTTTGCGCTTCCATGCAATCTCCCTAGGTGGCGCTATAGCACCCATTTCAGATTTTCTTATATAAATCTGTTCAGGGCCAGGGTGTCCACCAACGATTAACGTTTGAGTGAAATCGGCCAAAGTATGCACGAATTATCGCTCGTCGAAGTTTGATGGCGAGCCGCAAAAACGAACCCGAAATTTGTGGCGTTGTCATGGAAACACCGTTCACTCTTTTAGAACGCTTTTAACAACTTTTAATGTCCCACTTGTCTAGATGATACAGCATGATTCTGGTGAGTCTGGGTCAAAAACCCTAGGAGGAGTTCGTTAAAATACGAAGACAGGAAAATGCGCCTTCGGCGCCGGGTCGCGATGCTCGGGCCAATATGGCCGACTTCCTGTTGGTCGCCTAGCAACGGCGTAATATATTTTTTGGTTTGTAACGACATGACCTATCCACCACCCGAATTTCGTTTGTCTACGACAAAGTTCATTTTCGGGTATAGCCATTGGCGCAATGTATTTTGATTTTCCAGGTGGCGCTGTCGAGCCATTTTTTAAGATTTTTTAATACAGATTATTTGTAAATTCCTTTTTTTGGCGTTCTTGAATTTTGTGCAAAATTACGTGAGTTTTCGTCGGTGGGAAGTACCCGAAACCTGAAAAAAGGGGTTAGAAAAATAATAATAATAATAAGAAAAACCAGAACAATAACAATATGGTGCCACCTATGGTGGCAATATATATATCAATGGAAAGGGCTCGTGTCCAGTAACGCACCCGTGGGGTCCATTGTCAATGACGAGCGCGTTGCGCTCGTCATTGACCTCATCGATTACTCACTTGCCCAATACACATTTTTTGGCGTTTACGATGGTTAACGATTACAATTATGCCGCTTTCGCGGCAATGGGCAGTGCCAGTCTGTGCTATTGGATCCTATGAGTGTCACTATAGTGTGGCATTGAGTGTTTGGAAAAGGGAGAGCGCTTCGCGCTCTGGTTTTGTGGGCACACATGACATCGTGCACTGCGTGCACAATGTCATGTGTGCCCACAAAACAATTACAATTTTGCCGCCACGGGCGGTGCCACCGTGCCAGGTCAGCGGGCACCAGTCGTTGACATGAGTGCTAGGTGCTTAAAAAGGGAGAGCGCTTCGCGCTCTGCTGCGTGCGCAAAACAAAGCGCTTCGCGCTTTGTTTTGCGCACGCTGGTGGGCCGAGAATGTTTTGGGGTGAACAATTACAATTTGGCCGCTATCGCGGCCACGGGCGATGCCACCGTGCCATGTCAGCGGGCACCAGTCGTTGACATGAGTGCTAGGTGTTTAAAAAGGGGAGAGCGCTTCGCGCTCTGCTGCGTGCACAAAACAAAGCGCTTCGCGCTTTGTTTTGTGCACGCTGGTTCTGCAGTGCTTCGCACTGCAGAACAATTACAATAGGCCCTACGCTTTAGCGCTCGGGCCTAATAATAAGAAAAACCAGAACAATAACAATATGGTGCCACCTATGGTGGCAATATATATATCAATGGAAAGGGCTCGTGTCCAGTAACGCACCCATGGGGTCCATTGTCAATGACGAGCGCGTTGCGCTCGTCATTGACCTCATCGATTACTCACTTGCCCAATACATATTTTTGACGTTTACGATGGTTAACGATTACAATTATGCCGCTTTCGCGGCAATGGGCAGTGCCAGTCTGTGCTATTGGATCCTATGAGTGTCACTATAGTGTGGCATTGAGTGTTTGGAAAAGGGAGAGCGCTTCGCGCTCTGGTTTTGTGGGCACACATGACATCGTGCACTGCGTGCACGATGTC
>JAVJIX010000153.1:0-5000 GCA_036785185.1 Paratrypauchen microcephalus
TAAATAATAATGTTTTTAAGCTTTTTCATGTTTTCGCTACAGTCTGCACAGAGAAATTTTGTGATGGCAATAAACTTATCAGTGTTTTTGTTTCGAAATAATTTAATTCCTACAAAAAATATGTGTTCTTACTGTAAGCAGGGTCGCCGCTCCACAGATCTGACCTGTGAGTTGGGTTAGCTTTCGGATTCTCTTTTTTGACAAAAATGGCCTCTTTTTGTCAAAAAAGAGAATCCTTCGTTAAACAGAAATGGGGGAGTTAGACATAACTTGTCTCCCATTTATAATTCGATTCTTAAACCACGTCAGAACAGACGAACGAGAGCATTAGGGCAGACGAGTCAGGGGCAGAGGGGTGGAGACGGTCGTCAGTTTGAATAGAGAGGCTAAACTATACGCCATTCGAAAAACAAAAGGAGCAATTAGTTGAGATAGTTACAGAACTATTCCAGGGTAGTGAGCTCATCTGAGGGCTGAATAGATCTGCTAAACGAGATACCAGAGGAAAACAAAAGATAGCAGATTAGCTGGGATTGGTTCAGAACTTTTCCGCTGTAGTTAGCTCCTCCCTGCAGCGAGATATAAACAGGGTCCAACCAGCACTAGAACCAGAACTGACGAAGCCTCTCGGATGAGCGGCGAAACGGTTTCAACCAAACAAACTTTGTCCAGTTGACAAATTGAATTTCTCCTTTTATCATGGATTCTACCTGGACGACTGAGGGACTCTTCACGCATCTGAAGAACAACTACGAGCCGATCATTATAGATGTTTATCTCACTGAAAAACACAGAAAAACACGTGTCCTTACTGTCCACGGGCTCGCATCTCCACAAACCTGACTCTGATGTGGGCCTCCTCCTGCTTGTTTCCATGGAAATATTGCTCCTTTGGCTATAATCCACAGTATGGCTTTTCAATACTTTAGTTTCTACCAGAAACTGCTCTGATGGACAATGTTTAAAGTAAAAACACACATAAAATATCATTAAAATAGGCTAAATAATAAATAATAATAACAATAATAATAATAATAATAATAATAATAATAATAATAATAATAATAATAATAATAAAGCTACAGTCTGCACAGAGAAATGTTGTGATGAATTTATAATATAATTTATTTTATTGTGAAAACGAGGCACGTGTTATTGACGCTCCGCACTTCCGGGTAACTTCCTCCAGCTTGACCAATCACATCAGACGCTGCTGTGTTATGGAACTGGACACGCGCACGTTCTTTCGTAACCCACTGTGCGTGATTCCCGTGATATTCGATTCACTGTGGGTTTGATCTCACGTGAAAGTATCGATCCACGCAGCGGCACGTGCTTCCGTGGCGCTCGTGCCCGTTTAAATCAGAATCAGAATCAGAAAGATTTTTATTGCCACTGTCAAGTGAACAGAGTTCACAAAACTAGGAACTTGTCTCGGTGATAAGGTGCAAACATAAAACACTAAATAATAATAGTAATAACTAGAGTATAGACACTATACTATACTGGCGGCACGGTAGCAGAGTGGTTAGCGCTCTTGCTTCACAGCAAGAAGGTTCCGGGTTCGATCCCCGGGTCGCCCAGACCTTTCCGTGTGTGTTCTGTGTGGAGTTTGCATGCATGGTCTGGGTTCGATCCCCGGGTCGCCCAAGCCTTTCTGTGTGGAGTTTGCATGTTCTCCCCGTGTCTGGGTGGGTTTCCTCCGGGCACTCCGGTTTCCCCCACCAACCCAAAACATGCACCATAGGTACCTCCAGCTTAGGTCCTGACCAAACCGAAGCAAGAAGATCATGGAGATGGTCCCCGGGCGCCCTAATGTGTGTGCTGCCCACTGCTCCTAATATATGTGTATATATATATATATATATATATAGGATGGGTTAAAATGCAGAGAAGAATTTCTCCAGTGTGAGATCAATAAAGTTCACTTCTTCTTCTTCTAAATAATAGTAATAACTAGAGTATAGACACTAAATAATAGTAATAACTAAAATATAGCTATAATATAGTAAAAAAAAAAAAGCGACAGCCCCCACAGCACGTGCTCAAAACACCGGATCCGGAGTCGGATCCTCTCATCCTCCCTCCTCAAATCCTCCTACCTCCTCCCTCCTAGTTCCTTCCTCCTATCTCCTTCCTCCTACCTCCTCCCTCCTAGCACCTACCTCCTACTTCCTAGCTCTTTCCTCCTAGCTCCTCCCTCCTAGCTTCTACCTCCTACTTCCTATCTTCTTCCTCCTAGCTCCTCCCTCCTAGCTCTTCCCTCCTAGCTTCTACCTCCTACTTCCTAGCTCCTTCCTCCTATCTCCTCCCTCCTAGCACCTACCTCCTCCCTCCTAGTTCCTTACTCCTAACTCCTTCCTCCTATCTCCTCCCTCCTAGCACCTCCCTCCTCCCTCCTAGTTCCTTACTCCTAGCTCCTTCCTCCTATCTCCTCCCCTCCTAGCACCTACCTCCTCCCTCCTAGTTCCTTACTCCTAGCTCCTTCCTCCTATCTCCTCCCTCCTAGCACCTACCTCCTCCCTCCTAGTTCCTTCCTCCTAACTCCTTCCTCCTATCTCCTCCCTCCTAGCACCTACCTCCTCCCTCCTAGCTCTTTCCTCCTAGCTCCTCCCTCCTAGCTTTTACCTCCTACTTCCTAGCTTCTTCCTCCTAGCTCCTCCCTCCTAGCGCCTACCTCCTAGCTCCTCCCTCCTATCTCCTTCCTCCAAGCTCCTCCCTCCTATCTCCTTCCTCAAGCTCCTCCCTCCTATCTCCTTCCTCAAGCTCCTCCCTCCTAGCTCTTCCCATTCTGGTCCGGGGGCCGTATCCAACCGACTTTTGATCCCAAAGGGAAAACTCATGGCAAATATACTCCAAAAATAACAATAAGTCCAAATATTTGTGCAGAGAAACACAAATCTATTACAGAAGTCTTTTTTATTGGATGAACTCTTTCTTTTACAAAATATTATAATATTATGAACAACCTGAAACTTTAAGAAAAATGCAATTTCAACACGAGTGTACAGGTTTCCCCTTCACCTCTGTGAACAGAGGAATTAGTCCATTTTTCATGGAAAATCCTGCACTCGGCGTCCACTTTTCTCATTTTGGACATTTTGCTGATGAGGGTGTCACGGTCGACAGTCAAAACGATGCTCCTTTAAGAGCGTTTGGAAAGAGGCGAGTCTTCATTTGTGCTGCTCTGGTGGGAGGGGCCACGTACAGAGGCTCTGGAGACGCTGCTGTGCTAAACTGCGCAGAAAATTACCAATATTTTAATAGAAAATTTAAATATAATTAAAATATTTGAATAGAAAATCAGCCGAGGGCCAAGATTAAAGCTCTTGGAGGGTCTTTGACACCCCTGGTCTAATCGAAAGGCACAAATATTTTGTCGTTTTTACCAGTAAGCGTTTTCGTGTCCCTTAAAGGCCCTTAAAGCTCAAGTCCATTTGGTGTACTACAGCGTTTTACAACCTTCAACTTGGGATTACACGTTTTTTCGTTCGCCTCTCGCACATTCCACAGACGCAAGACGCCGTTTACTCGACCAACGCGGCGGTTCTTGGCGGCTTTTTCCAACTGGAGCTTCCTCGCAGTTTGTACAAAGTTTGTTGCGATGGCGGATGAGAATCCACGACCAGTTCGCCGCAAAAGAAAATCCGTTTATGAGGTCACTGAAAGAAGAAGAGAAGAGGAAAAGGAGCGGGGATAAACTAAGGCAGCGTTTTTCAACCTTCAGGTCGCGAGCCCACGTGGGGTCGCCTAGAATTCAAACGGGGTCGCCTGAAATGTCTTAGGCTTTTTTTAGGCTTTTAGCCTTTATTGGTCTCACACACAATGACACACAGTGACACACGGGAGAAATTTGACTTCTGCATTTGACCCATCCTTTTTCAGGAGCAGTGAGCAGCCATCTTTTTCGGCGCCCGGGGGGCAGTACCGTGAAGGGTCTTGCCCAAGGACCCACACTGGTTAGCTCATTGCCCGGGGGGGGTTTGAACCTACAACCTCCAGGGGGAAAGTCCATGACTTACCAGTTGAGCTAACCAGTCCGGAGCAGTGCAGCCACAATAACTAGTGACGGGCAAATGAGTCGGAGCTCCGGAGCACGTCTCGTTCTCGCAGCAGCCGCTCACGTGACCAAAGTGTCGAAGTGTCGGTCCCTCCCCCCGATGCTTCGCTCTGCGTGTGGATCGCTTCAGTGGATCGAAGCGTTTCATTGGCTCAGCGAATGTTCGGCTCTACGATTGGTTCAGAGTGTTCAACGCGCTTCCTCGGTTTGACATGTGCTAAACTGCTACAGACTAAGGTCGTTTTCACACCAGGAAAGTCCGATAGTTCACTTGCTTTGGTCCAGACCAAATTTTTTATTTTTTATTTTATTTTGGTGCGGTTCGCTTTCACACAAACGATGAAGACACAGGACAAGACGACTACGGAGGACAGCGCTCATGTGCGCAGCAAGTTCTGACTCTTGCTCTTCACGCAAAACGTAAGGAAGACTCGTAAGTTTCGTTTTGTTTCATTTCGTCAGCATCGGTTTCCCATAATGCTCGACATACGACGGGAGCTCGTTAAGTACAAAAAGCCAACTTATGTCGGATCAAGTCCGGTCTGCATTCTCACCTCAAACGAACCGCACCAGAGTTTGAAAGGAACCGTGCCGAGACCGAGCTTTTTAGGTGGTCTCGGTTCGCTTTTTTTGCTCCGGATCGAGACTTTTGTTTTTTATTCACACCAGAACAAAATGTCCGAATCAAAAGAGCAAACGAACTCTGGTTCATTTTAAACGAACCAAACAAGGTGTGAAAACGACCTAAAAGATGCACCAATATCTCTTGTGAGGAGTGTTGTGTGACGTTAGTGGTGATTTTGGTGACTTCTGGCGACTTTTGGCATTTGTTTCATTTTCGATGGCATCTACAGGTGGAAAAAAGCGATCCGTTCCCATCCATCCATTTGAACTTCCTAAATCCTGGTTTGTGTGTTGGTTTGCAATGGTTAAATTTGTC
>JAVJIX010000153.1:10000-15000 GCA_036785185.1 Paratrypauchen microcephalus
ACTGTAGAGGGCAGTGTGGGACGAGCTGCTGTCTGTCTCTGCTGCTGCTGGAGAGAGAGGGAGAGGGAGAGAGGACGGAGAGAGAGAGAGAGAGGGAGAGGGAGGACAGAGAGAGAGAGAGAGAGAGAGAGAGGGAGAGGGAGGACAGAGAGAGAGAGAGAGGGAGAGAGAGGGAGAGAGGACAGAGAGAGAGAGAGAGGGAGAGGGAGGACGGAGAGAGAGAGAGAGGGAGAGAGAGAAAGAGGGAGGGAGGGACGGAGAGAGAGAGAGAGAGGGAGGACAGAGAGAGAGAGAGAAAGAGGGAGGACGGAGAGAGAGCGAGAGAGAGAGAGAGGGAGGACGGAGAGAGAGGGAGAGAGAGTGAGGATGGAGAGAGAGGGAGAGAGAGGGAGGATGGAGAGAGAGAGAGAGAGAGAGAGGGAGAGAGAGGGAGGATGGAGAGAGAGAAAGAGGGAGAGAGAGGGAGGATGGAGAGAGAGAGAGGGAGAGAGAGAGAGGGAGGGACGGAGCGAGAGGGAGAGAGAGGGAGGACAGAGAGAGAGAGAGAGAGGGAGAGAGGACAGAGAGAGAGAGAGAGTGAGAGAGAGGGAGAGGGAGGACGGAGAGAGAGAGAGGGGAGAGAGAGAAAGAGGGAGGGAGGACGGAGAGAGAGAGAGAGAGAGGGAGGACAGAGAGAGAGAGAAAGAGGGAGGGACGGAGAGAGAGCGAGAGAGAGAGAGAGAGGGAGGACGGAGAGAGAGGGAGAGAGAGGGAGGATGGAGAGAGAGGGAGAGAGAGGGAGGATGGAGAGAGAGAGAGAGAGAGAGAGGGAGAGAGAGGGAGGACGGAGCGAGAGGGAGAGAGAGGGAGGATGGAGAGAGAGAGAGAGAGAGAGAGAGAGGGAGGATGGAGAGAGAGAAAGAGGGAGAGAGAGGGAGGATGGAGAGAGAGAGAGAGAGAGGGAGGACGGAGAGAGAGAGTGAGAAAGAGAGAGAGAGAGGGAGGACAGAGAGAGAGAGAGGGAGGACGGAGAGAGAGAGAGAGAGGGAGGATGGAGAGAGAGAGAGGGAGGATGGAGAGAGAGAGAGAGAGAGAGAGAGAGGAAGGACGGAGAGAGAGAGAGAGAGAGAGAGAGGGAGGACAGAGAGAGAGAGAGAGAGGGAGAGAGAGAGAGAGGACGGAGAGAGAGAGAGAGGGAGGATGGAGAGAGAGAGAGAGAGAGAGAGAGGGAGGACAGAGAGAGAGAGGGAGGACAGAGAGAGAGAGAGAGAGGACAGAGAGAGAGAGAGGAAGAGGAGAGAGAGAGAGAGAGAGAGAGAGAGAGAGGGAGGACAGAGAGAGAGATGGAGGGCGGAGAGAGAGAGAGGGAGGACGGAGAGAGAGGGAGAGAGAGGGGGGAGAGGGAGGACAGAGAGAGAGTGAGGACGGAGAGAGAGAAAAGAGAGAGTGAGGATGGAGAGAGAGAGAGAGAGAGAGAGAGAGAAGGAGGACAGAGAGAGAGAGAGGGAGGACAGAGAGAGAGAGAGGATGGAGAGAAAGAGAGAGAGAGGACAGAGAGAGAGGAGAGAGGAGAGGGGGAGGAGAGGGAGAGAGAGAAAGAGAGAGGGAGAGGATGGAAAGAGAGAAATAGAGAGAGAGAAAGAGGAGAGGGGGAGGACCGAGAGAGAGAGAGGAGGACGGAGAGAGAGAAAGAGGAGAAGGAGAGGAAGAGACAGAGAGAGAGAAAGAGAGGGGGGGGGGGAGAGGGAGGAAAAGAAAAGAAACCAACACCTGTGAGAGGAGCAACTTCTGTCGCTCCCTCCTTTTCTCCACCTGTCCCTCTTCTCCCTCTTTCCTTGTCGCTCTCTCTCTCTCTTGCCTTTTTCACTCTTTTTCCTCACTTCTTCTTCTTCACCTCTCCCAGCCTCCCAGCCTCTCTCTCTCCACTCATCCCCCATCTACCTCCCTCTCTCTCTCCTCTCTCATACTCTCTACCTCTTCTCCCCTCACTTTCTCTCTCTCCTTCCTCCCTCTTGCTCCCTCTTCCCTCCCCTCTCTTCTCCCTATCTCTCTCTCTACTGCATCTCGTTCTCCCTCTTTCTCCCCCTTCCCCTCTCTCTCTCTCTTTCTTTCTTTTCCACATTCCGGAGGGTTCTGCTCTGATTCCCCGGAGCTTTAGTCCGATCGTGAAAACAACTTTCACATTCCAACAACATAATTCCCCCTGAGTGTGTCAGATGCCCTCCCGTCCTCCTGTATCTCCAGGTTTAGTCCTGGTTCAGTCCTGGTTTAGTCCTGGTTTAGTCCTGGTTTAGTCCTGGTTTAGTCCTGGCTTAGTTCTGGTTTAGTCCTGGTTTAGTTCTGGTTTAGTCTGGGTTTAGTCCTGGTTTAGTTCTGGTTTGGTCCTGGTTCAGTCCTGGTTTAGTCCTGGTTTAGTCCTGGTTTAGTCCTGGTTTAGTCCTGCTTTAGTCCTGGCTTAGTTCTGGTTTAGTCCTGGTTTAGTTCTGGTTTAGTCTGGGTTTAGTCCTGGTTTAGTTCTGGTTTGGTCCTGGCTTAGTTCTGGTTTAGTCCTGGTTTAGTTCTGGTTTAGTCTGGGTTTAGTCCTGGTTTAGTTCTGGTTTAGTCTGGGTTTAGTCCTGGTTTAGTTCTGGTTTGGTCCTGGCTTAGTTCTGGTTTAGTCCTGGTTTAGTTCTGGTCTACACTTGGTCTAGTCGAGGTTTAGTTTTAGGTTTAGTCCTGGTTTAGTCCAAGATTTTACTGTCTTATTTACTTATTTTATTTATCAAATCTGAACTAAACCAGGACAAAACCGGGACAAAACCGGGACAAAACCGGGACAAAACCGGGACAAAACCGGGACTAAACCAGGACTAAACCGGGTCTAAACCGGGACAAAACCAGGACTAAACCGGGTCTAAACCGGGACAAAAGCGGGAAAAAACCGGGACAAAACTGGGACAAAACCGGGACTAAACCTGGACTAAACCGGGTCTAAACCGGGACAAAAGCGGGAAAAAACCGGGACAAAACCGGGACTAAACCGGGACTAAACCGGGACTAAACCGGGACTAAACTGGGACTAAACCAGGACTAAACCAGGACTAAACTGGTCTCTAAACAAATAACATGAAGTGTGAACACATCCTCAGATCTAAGATTTAATTTGTTTTTGAAATGATTTAAAACTTCCCAAAAAAGTCACACCCTCCATAAAGTCATCTCTTCTCCTCCTCCTTCACTCCCTCTTTCTCTCCTTTATACTCCCTCTCTCTTTCTCTCTCCCTGCCACTTGCTCTCTCTCTTTCTGCTGGTGTAATCCCTCTCCCCCTCCTCTCCCTCTCCCTCCTCTCTCTCTCCCTTTCCCTCCTCTTCCCCTCCTCTCTCTCCCTCCCTCCTCTCTCTCTCCCTCCTCCTCTCTCTCTCCCTCCCTCCTCTCTCTCTCTCTCCCTCCTCTCTCTCTCCTCCTCTCCTCTCCTCTCCCTCTCCCCCTCCCTCTCTCTCTCCCTCCTCTCTCTCCCTCCTCCTCTCTCTCTCCCTCCTCTTTCTCTCCCTCCTCTCCCTCTCCCCCTCTCTCTCTCTCTCCCTCCTCTCTCTCTCCCTCCCTCTCTCAATCCCTCCCTCTCTCCCTCTCCCCCTCCCTCTCTCTCCCTCCCCCCTCTCTCCCTGCTCTCTCTCTTCCTCCTCCTCTCTCTCTCCCCCTCCTCTCTCTCTCTCTCGCCCCCCCTCTCTCTCCCTCTCTCTCTCCCTTCTCTCACCCTCCTCTCTCTCTCCCTCCCCCTCTCCCTCTCTGCCCCCTCTCTCTCTCTCTTTCTCCCCTCTCTCTCTCTCTCTCCCTCCTCTCCCTCTCCCCCTCCTCTCTCTCTCCCTCCCTCTCTCTCTCTCCCTCCTCTCCCTCTCCCCCTCCTCTCTCTCCCCCTCCTCTCTCTCTTCCTCCTCTCTCTCTCCCTCCTCTCTCTCTCTCCCTCCTCTCCCTCTCCCTCCTCTCTCTCTCCCTCCTCTCTCAATCCCTCCTCTCTCTCTCCCTCCCTCTCCCTCTCCCCCTCCTCTCTCTCTCCCCCTCCCCTCTCTCTCCCTCCTCTCTCAATCCCTCCTCTCTCTCCCCCTCCCTCTCTCTCTCCCTCCTCTCTCTCTCTCCCTCCCTCTCTCTCTCCCTCCCTCTCTCTCTCCCTCCCTCTCCCTCTCCCCCTCCTCTCTCTCTCCCTCCTCTCTCTCTCTCCCTCCTCTCTCTCTCCCTCCTCTCTCTCTCCCTCCCTCTCTCTCTCCCTCCTCTCCCTCTCCCTCCTCTCTCTCTCTCCCTCCTCTCTCTCTCCCTCCTCTCTCTCTCCCTCCCTCTCCCTCTCCCTCCCTCTCTCTCTCCCTCCTCTCTCTCTCCCTCCTCTCTCTCTCTCCCTCCTCTCTCTCTCCCTCCTCTCCCTCTCCCCCTCCTCTCTCTCTCTCCCTCCCCTCTCTCTCCCTCCTCTCTCAATCCCTCCTCTCTCTCTCCCTCCTCTCTCTCTCTCCCTCCTCTCTCTCTCTCCCTCCTCTCTCTCTCCCTCCTCTCCCTCTCCCTCCTCTCTCTCTCCCTCCTCTCTCTCTCCCTCCTCTCTCTCTCCCTCCTCTCTCTCTCCCTCCTCTCTCAATCCTCTCCCTCTCTCTCTCTCCCTCCTCTCTCTCTCCCTCCTCTCTCTCTCCCTCCTCTCTCTCTCCCTCCCTCTCTCTCTCTCCCTCTCTCTCTCTCTCTCCCTCCTCTCTCTCTCCCTCCTCTCTCTCTCCCTCCCTCTCCCTCTCCCCCTCCTCTCTCTCCCTCCCCCCTCTCTCTCCCTCCTCTCTCTCCCCCTCCTCTCTCTCTCTCGCCCTCCCCCTCTCTCTCTCCCTCTCTCTCTCCCTTCTCTCACCCTCCTCTCCCTCTCTGCCCCCTCTCTCTCTCTCTCCCTCCTCTCTCTCTCCCTCCTCTCCCTCTCCCCCTCCTCTCTCTCCCCCTCCTCTCGCTCTCCCTCCCTCTCTCTCTCTCCCTCCTCTCCCTCTCCCCCTCCCTCTCTCTCTCCCTCCTCTCTCTCTCCCTC
>JAVJIX010000153.1:20000-102500 GCA_036785185.1 Paratrypauchen microcephalus
AGGACTAAACCAGGACCAAACCAGGACTAAACCAGGACCAAACCAGGACTAAACCAGGACCAAACCAGGACCAGAACAGGACTAAACCAGGACCAAACCAGGACCAAACCAGGACTAGACCAGGCCCCGTGTGAGCGCAGTCTAAATATACCAGATTATAATCCTCCTGTGATCCTCCATTCTGTGTCGTATTTTTAAACATCACAACAGTTTTGTCCTTTTGTCCTTTTGTCCTTTTGTCCACCTCTGTCCCTCTGCAGCTGCTCACACTTTTATACAACCACAACAACTGCAGCCGACTCCAGAACCAGGACTAAACCAGGACTAAACCAGGACTAAACCAGGACTGCAGCAGACTCCAGAACCAGGCCTAAACCAGGACTAAACCAGGACTAAACCAGGACTGAACCAGGACCAAACCAGGACTAAACCAGGACTAAACCAGGACTAAACCAGGACTGAACCAGGACCAAACCAGGACTAAACCAGGACTGAAGTTCTCGGAGCAGTCCTCACTTTTCACAAACACACAAACACGCCCAGTGAGTCAGTCCTTACAGTCCGCAAGTGGAACAAACAAAACACTACCAAAACTCTACCAGCAGAGTTCAGAAATCTGAAAGCAGAATGTACGGAAGAATTGGAAAAACAGTTGGTCTTTGGTACCAGCTCAAAACTCTGACCCCAGGAAGGCAACCGAATTTAACCAAATTTAAGCAGAAGCAGAAGGTACCAAAGAATTAGAAAAGCACCTGCGCATAAATCTGACCCGATGAAGGCAAAAGTCTCACATGGACCAAGTGTCCTCAAGGTTCTTCTAAACAACATCCATCCATGTTCTTCTTCTTATCCGGGGCAACGGTCTAAGCAGGGACTCCCAGACTTCCTTCACCCCGGACCCAAGGTGTTCCCAGGCCAGCCGGGAGACATAGTCCCTCCAGCGTGTCCTGGGTCTTCCCCGGGGCCTCCTCCTGGTGGGACGTGCCCGGAACACCTCCCGAAGGAGGCGTCCAGGAGGCGTCCGGAACAGACGCCCGAGCCTCCTCAGCTCTACTCCGACCAGACCAGGTCTAAACTGGGACTAAACCAGGTCTAAACTGGGACTAAACCAGGTCTAAACTGGGACTAAACCTTGCCTGGTTTACACCTGACCATATCACAGTGATATATGGTCTGGAAGCCACCTTCGAAATATCTCGTACCGGAGGTGTGGTTTACGATCGTCAACAGTCGTTTATTGGGCGTTACGAATGTCTATCATTTGTATACGTATACGTAGCCCAGAGCCAATCATGTCAGTTGTCAGTTCAAACTACAAGTTTGTTTCCGTTTGTCATGTAGTACGTGTCACCGTCTTTCCACCCCTCCCCGCTCTCTGATTGGCTCCCAGAATCAGGAGAGCTCACTTGCCATAGTCGTCAGGCTGTCTTTCAGATCGGAACGAACGAAAGCAGCCTGGGATTTCCCAGGTTAGACTAAACCAGTGCTTCTCAATTATTTTCTGTGACGCCCCCTAGGAAGAAGAAAAATTTCACGCCCCCTTCCTGCGCGCGACTATAAATAGTTTACCTGGCCAGCCAAATGATATCTCTCTGTATTTCCTATACACCGCGATACCATTTGGACACCCTCCATCCACTCTCGCTCCTCCGGTTCCAAACCGACTCCGCGATTCTGATTCGTTCAAAGATGGTGACGTCAGTGCACCCGCCTTTGCCCGCAAAGTCACTCTTAGGCAGCGGAAGTTCCGCCTCAGTTTTGAATCAAGATGGCGCAATCTCTGATTGGTTCACTTAGCTGTCTGTCTACGCGCAACCGCAGCGTATTCTGTGGATCAAGCGTTACCAGACTCACCGCTGGTACAGCGATGAGTCATGGATTCTTCCAGGCAAATAAATAGTATTATTTGTCTAGAAAATTGTTATGAGAACACCATTGTATCCTTTTATTAACATTATAAACCAAAAAAAAAGAAAGAAACTTACAACAAAGACTGCACTGAGGACTCAAATATTAATGTGTTTTTAATGCAGCTTTGCGCACATTTGTTTACGTTTTACAGAAATGAAACTTAAAACCACCTCATTTGCATAAGCTAAAAGCACTGAAAAAAAACACTCTCTCCTTGTGCCACTGATGCGTCAGCTTCTGTCGGACTAAAGGACACGACTCAGTGGAATATACGTGTTTTTTCTGTGACAGAGGATGTTCTGTTAATGGTGAGACTGTGCGTAAATCACATGTGAGAACGCCACTGCCAACTACTGTTGTTGATGTGCAATTACACTTAGTTCTAGTACAGTACAGCAAAAAAACATGTTTCCCAGGGTCATACGCGCCCCCCCTGGCATCACGCCACGCCCCCCCAGGGGGGCCCGCCCCACTATTTGAGAAGCACTGGACTAAACCATGTCTAAACCAGGACTGGACTGGGTCTAAACTGGGACTAAACCAGGTCTAAACCAGGACTAAACCAGGTCTAAACCAGGTCTAAACCAGGTCTAAATTGGGACTAAACCAGGTCTAAATCAGGTCTAAACTGGGACTAAACCAGGTCTAAACTGCGACTAAACCAGGTCTAAACCAGGACTAAACCAGGTCTAAAGTGGGACTAAACCAGGTCTAAATCAGGTCTAAACTGGGACTAAACGAGGTCTAAACCGGGACTAGACCTGGTCTAAACTGACTAAAGCAGGTCTAAACTGGGACTAAACCACGTCTAAACCAGGTCTAAACTGCGACTAAACCAGGTCTAAACCGGGACTAGACCTGGTCTAAACTGACTAAAGCAGGTCTAAACTGGGACTAAACCACGTCTAAACCAGGACTAAACTGGGACTAAACCAGGTCTAAACCAGGACTAAACTGGGACTAAACCAGGTCTAAACTGGGAGTAAACCAGATTTAAACCAGGTCTAAACTGGAACTAAACCAGGTCTAAACTGGGACTAAACCAGGACTAAACCAGGACTGAACCAGGACTAAACCAGGTCTACTCTTCACTCTATCTCTAAGGGAGCGTCCAGCCACTCTGTGGAGGAAACTCATTTCGGCCGCTTGTATCGGCGATCTCGTCCTTTCGGTCATTACCCAGAGCTCATGACCATAGGTGAGGGGAGGAACGGAGATCGACGGTAAATCGAGAGCTTTGCCTTTTGGCTCAGCTCCCTCTTCACCACAACGGTCCGGTACAGCGACCGCATCACTGCCGACGCTGCACCGATCCACCTGTCAATCTCACGCTCCATCCTCCCCTCACTCGAGAACAAGACCCCGACATACTTGAACTCCTCCACCTGACTTCCAAACAATATTCAGTTAAAAAATGTTTGGAATCCTTTGCTCCCTTATTAGACTGATGGGCATAGTGCAGTTCACCTTCAGTTAAAAGCAAAATCGATATAAACCTGAGCTGGAGACAGGCGAGAGTCTTCCACGGTGCGACATTAAACAGGTCTACCTTACGTTTATTCAATTACAGGTGGTTTTACAGCTCAAAAATACCTAGAAGAATAGATATGACCTTTGTCCGGTTTGGTCTCCGTGAAGAGGTTTCGTTGAACAGTGAATCTGAATCCGGAGTTCTCCCTCACCAAATTCTAGAACAAGAACCGAACCTGTAGACGAGATGTTCTGGAAGGTACTTTTTAAAATCCCGTTTCTGTTTCTGGTCTTCTGTCTCAGATCTGGAAACTCCAAAAGCCGAGAACGTGCACTGGGTTTCTCTGGACTTTAAAACCATCCTCAGGTGGTCCGCTCCCCCCTCCAACCACACCTACACCATCCAGTACGCAGAGTAAGTACTACTACTACTACTACTACTACTACTACTACTACTACTAATACTACTAACCAACCACACCTACACCATCCAGTACGCAGAGTAAGTACTACTACTACTACTAGTACTACTACTACTAACCAACCACACCTACACCATCCAGTACGCAGAGTAAGTACTACTACTACTACTACTACTACTACTACTACTACTAATACTACTAACCAACCACACCTACACCATCCAGTACGCAGAGTAAGTACTACTACTACTACTACTACTAGTACTACTACTACTAACCAACCACACCTACACCATCCAGTACGCAGAGTAAGTACTACTACTACTACTACTACTACTACTACTACTACTAACCAACCACACCTACACCATCCAGTACGCAGAGTAAGTACTACTACTACTACTACTACTACTACTACTACTACTAATACTACTAACCAACCACACCTACACCATCCAGTACGCAGAGTAAGTACTACTACTACTACTACTACTAGTACTACTACTACTAACCAACCACACCTACACCATCCAGTACGCAGAGTAAGTACTACTACTACTACTACTACTACTACTACTACTACTACTACTAATACTACTACTAATACTACTGCTACTGCTACTACTTTTACTGCTACTACTACTACTGGTACTACTACTTCTTTTTCTCCGATGTAGTACTACTACTTGTACTTGTACTGCTCCTGTCGGATGGTGGTGGCTCCGGCTCGTCGTCATGGTGACGGACGTGGCTGGACCTGCTCGTTCAGGTCAGACTGTAGATATTCATCTGACGGAACGCTCTTCACAGTCTGGAACATTCCGCTCTCAGGAAGTGAACAAAGACGAAATATTTCTACTTTTTCTCCTCCGTTTATCAGTTTTGGAGCGGCTCTGTTGCTTTTGGACGTACGGTTACTTCAGCTCTTATCGTTACGGCTCCATATTCCCATTTTCCTCCTCACAAACAGACCTGGAGTTCTGTTTGTTTCCTTCACACATGTTTAACGCACTCTGTTCCACCTTGTGATGTCATGTGGTAAAACAGGAAGTGCTTCACTGTGTTTTTAAACTCCGCACATCTTTATTATTCTAATAAACTAAAGGTAAAAGGAGCGGTCAACTCCTTTTACCGACCTCTTCATGACATCACGAGGTGGACCAGAGCGTTTGGAGCTTTGGAGATGTAGACAGAGGAATAATAAAGAGTTCCTCAAACATGTGTGGGCCTGTTTTTGAGGAGGTAACAACAGTAGAACTTGACTTAAGCTCACAAAAGTCAATTTTCCGTAACATTGGACCACAGACTGTGTAAAGCACAGTCAAATGAAGCTCACTGAGGCTGGTTTGGAGAGGCATGTTTGTAGAAAAGGTCCATATCAAAGTTCAAAGTTCATCTTTATTGTCAAAAACCATATGTACAGGTCGCACACACAGGATTTGAAATTGCAGCGCCCCCTAAGCCCACAGTGAACATAAAACATGTGATAAACAAGACAATAAACACCAGGACTAAAACATCACATATACCCATAGCAAAACTACAACTACTACTACTACTACTACTACTGCTACTACTACTACTGCTACTACTACTACTACTACTACTACTACTACTACTACTACTGCTACTACTACTACTACTACTACTACTACTCTGACTAAAACATCACATATACCTGTAGCAAAAGTACAAAAGGCTTGTGTATAATACAAATAAGTAAAACACACAATGTGGAATAAAGCTCAAATGTGTCATTTAAGCAGCAGTGTCAGTGTCATTTAAGCAGCAGTGTCAGTATCATTTATGCAGCAGTCTCAGTGTCATTTAAGTGTGCTTTAAGCAGCAGTGTCGGTTTTATTTAAGTGTCATTCAAGCAGCAGTGTCAGTGTAATTTAAGTGTCATTTAAGCAGTAGTGTTGGTTTTATTTAAGTGCCATTTAAGCAGCAGTGTCAATGTAATTTAAATATAATTTAAGCAGCAGTGTCATTTAAGCAGCAGTTTCAGTGTAATTTAAGTGTCATTTAAGCAGCAATGTCAGTGTCATTTAAGTGTCATTTAAGCAGCAGCAGTGTCAGTGTCATTGAAGTGTCATTTAAGCAGCAGTGTCCGTGTCCTTGAAGTGTCAGTGTCATTTAAGTGTCATTTAAGCAGCAGTGTCAGTGTCATTTAAGCAGCAGTGTCAGTGTCATTTAAGCAGCAGTGTCAGCGTCAGTGTCATTTAAGCAGCAGTGTCAGTGTCATTTAAGCATCAGTGTCATTTAAGTGTCTCTTTCTTACATTAGTTCTTATATTAGGAATAAGATTTTTTTTACGGATGAAATAAAAACACTAAAATATATATAAAAACTAAACAGACAACAAAAGTTGTAAAAGTAACGTAGAACATAAGCGTCATAATTGTAAACCTGCTAAACTGTTAATCGATAATTACAACTGCTGAAAATACATTTATGAGACTCCTCGGCTGGTCCATGTGACGCTGCCATCCTGATCCCAAAAGTCCTGGTTTAGTCCTGGTTTAGTCCTCGTTGTCCTGATCCCAAAACCTGCCTGAGCTTGTAGTCGTTCCCCTTCGTTTCAAGTCTGGTCGAGAGTTTACTTCGTTTCAGGGCGTATGTAGCCCGAGGTCGTGGCCCGAGCCCTTGATCAAAATTAGAATGAGGACACCCCTTGTCCTCACATGAACGAGCAAAACCAAGGGGTAGGGGTAAGACGAAGGGGTAAGACAAAGAAAAGGGACGCAGCCCAAGTCTTTAAATGACTTTTACTTGAGTAGAGTTTTTGGCTCTGACCCCTGAACCAGGGCTTCAGGGAACAGTCTGTAAATATTCTGGTATAATTCTGTGTAAATCGGGATGTTTTGACTCATCTCATGATTCACAAATATTTGTGTTTGAGACGTGACTCCCCCGTCCAGGGCGTGGTCAGACGTGTGGTCATGTGACCTCAGACCTTTAAACTGTCTAAACTGAGCTGGAGATGAGGATCTGCGGTTTAAACACTCGGATCTGTGGTTTAAAGACTCAGATCTTCGGTTTAAAGACTCAGATCTTCGGTTTAAAGACTCAGATCTTCGGTTTAAAGACTCAGATCTTCGGTTTAAAGACTCGGATCTGTGGTTTAAAGACTCAGATCTTCGGTTTAAAGACTCAGATCTTCGGTTTAAAGACTCAGATCTTCGGTTTAAAGACTCGGATCTTCGGTTTAAAGACTCAGATCTTCGGTTTAAAGACTCGGATCTGTGGTTTAAAGGTCCTGACTCTTGTGAGATCTGAGTCATGCTGGAACGTCCTCAAAAAAGAAAAAAGAAAAACCTCCGTCTGAGGTTACGACATCATCATCATCATCATCATCAGACTCTGACCACAGCCTCACATCTCTGACTCTGTGCTCTTGGGCAAGACACTGCAGGTTTCCACTTGATTCTAATCTAATCTACCTCTCCCCCCATCTCTCTCTTTCCCTCCCTCTCTCTATCTCTTCCTCTCTCCCTGTCTCGCTCTCTCGCTCTTTCTCTTCCACCCTCCTTCTCTCTTTCCTTCTATCTCCATCTCTCTCTCTCAGTCCCTCCTCCTCTTTCCCTCTCTCCTCCCTCTTTCCCTCTCTCCTCTCTCCTTCCTCCCTCCCCTCCCTCGTTCCCTCTCTCCTCCCTCCCTCGTTCTCTCTCTTCCCTCCCTCCCTCTCTCCCTCGTTCCCTCTCTCCTCTCTCCTCCCTCATTCCCTCTCATCCCTCCCTCTCTCCCTCCCTCCCTTGTTCCCTCTCTCCGTCGTTCTCTCTCTCCTCACTCCCTTGATCCCTCGTTCCCTCTCTCCTCCCTCCCTCTCTCTTCCCTCTCTCCTCCCTCCCTTGTTCCCTCCCTCCCTCGTTTCCTCTCTCCTCCCTCCCTCCCTCCCTCTCTTCCCTCCCTCTCTCCCTCGTTCCCTCTCTCCTCCCTCCCTCGTTCCCTTGTTCCCTCTCTCCCTTGTTCCCTCTCTCCTCCCTCCCTCATTCCCTCTCCCCTCGTTCCCTCTCTCCTCTCTCTCCCTCCCTCGTTCCCTCTCTTCCCTCCCTCTCTCCCTCGTTCCCTCTCTCCTCTCTCCTCCCCTCATTCCCTCATTCCCTCTCATCCCTCCCTCCTTCTCTCCTCCCTCCCTTGTTCCCTCTCTCCTCCCTCCCTCGTTCCCTCTCTCCTCCCTCCCTCCCTTCCTCCCTCCCTTGTTCCCTTTCTCCTCCCTCCCTTGTTCCCTCTCTCCCTCGTTCCCTCGCTCCTCCCTCCCTTCCTCCCTCCCTCGTTCCCTCTCTCCTCCCTCCCTCCCTCGTTCCCTCTCTCCTCCCTCCCTCGTTCCCTTGTTCCCTCTCTCCCTTGTTCCCTCTCTCCTCCCTCCCTTGTTCCCTCCCTCCCTCATTCCCTCTCTCCTCGTTCCCTCGTTCCCTCCCTCTCTCCTCCCTCCCTCGTTCCCTCCCTCCCTCATTCCCTCTCTCCTCGTTCCCTCCCTCTCTCCTCCCTCCCTCGTTCCCTCCCTCCCTCATTCCCTCTCTCCTCGTTCCCTCGTTCCCTCCCTCTCCTCCCTCCCTCGTTCCCTCGTTCCCTCCCTCTCTCCTCCCTCCCTCGTTCCCTCCCTCCCTCATTCCCTCTCTCCTCGTTCCCTCGTTCCCTCCCTCTCCTCCCTCCCTCGTTCCCTCGTTCCCTCTCTCTCTCTCATAAACTTATTACAGATCTCCAGTGGAATGTCGGGGCTCGTGTGATTCGGCGCTCGGAGTTGAGACAAACACCTCCCTCCCCCTCTCCTCTCCTCCTCCTCTGTATGAACGACAGAAAAGAGAGGGAGAAGGAGAGAGGAGAGGAGAGAGAGAAGAGGGAGGACAGAGTAGAGAGAAAGAGAGCAAGTGGGAACAGGAGGGAGGAGACAGAAGAAGGAGAGGTAGAGAGACAGGAGGAAGAGAAGAGAGAGGAGAGCGACGGGGGGGGGGGGGCAGAGGGGAAAGAGAAAGAAGGAGGGGAGGGCGTGAAAAGAAAGAGAGGGAGAAAAAGAGGGAAGAGGGGAAGGAAGAGAGAGGGAAGAGAGTGAAAAGAAAGGGAGAGACGACTGTAGATGTCCCTCTCCCTTCCCCTCTCCCTCCCTCTCTCTCCTCCTCCCTCCCTCCTCCCTCCTTCCTTCTCTCCCTCCTTTCCTCCCTCCTTCCCTCCCTCCTCCCTCCTTCCCTCTCTCCCTCCCTCCTTCCCTCTCTTCTTTCTTCCTCTGTGTTCTGTACTTGTCTTTCTGCTCATGTTTCATCAGGACTTGAGTGTTTAAAGGGAAACACAAACACGGCTCTGGTTCTGTGGCTGAACTCTGTGTACCTGATTTTAACTGTTTTTAAAAACGTAAAAAACACAATCAGTTCATTTAAAACAGTTCGCAGAGGTCCAGAGTTCTTCAACACTCACCACGATGAGTTTAGAAACACTTTTCACAGAGCAGACTTTTATTGTGACGGTAACAACAGCTAGCATGCTCATGTGCACTTCCTGATTCTCAAACAACAAACAGTAACAGTGGACACCAAACATCTGCTCTCAGGCCCTTTAAAGTGTGAACAGCACTTTAAAGAGGTTCTACGCAATTTTGTGCAAAAAAAAAAAAATTGGTACAGATTAGTGCTGTCAGGCGATTAAAAAATGTATCTAATTAATTACAGGATTTGTAATTAATCAATCTAATTAATCACTTTGCCACTGAGTTTGTCCGTTTTTCTGCGGTCGCTTTGCTCAATTGTTTCGCAAATTCTGCGAGCGTGGTTTGTTGGTTTGGTGGTTTGTTGGTTTGGTGGTTTGGTGGTTTGGTGGTTTGGTGGTTTGGTGGTTTGTTGGTTTGGTGGTTTGTTGGTTTGGTGGTTTGGTGGTTTGTTGGTTTGGTGCTTTGGTGGTTTGTTGTTTGGTGGTTTGTTCGTTTGTTGGTTTGGTGGTTTGTTGCTTTGGTGGTTTGGTGGTTCGTTGGTTTGGTGGTTTGGTGGTTTGGTGGTTTGTTGGTTTGTTGGTTTGGTGCTTTGTTGCTTTGTTGGTTTGTTGCTTTGTTGGTTTGTAGGTTTGGTGGTTTGTTGGTTTGGTGGTTTGGTGGTTTGTTGGTTTGGTGGTTTGGTGGTTTGTTGGTTTGGTGGTTTGGTGGTTTGTTGGTTTGGTGGTTTGGTGGTTTGGTGGTTTGTTGGTTTGGTGGTTTGGTGGTTTGTTGGTTGGTTTGTTGCTTTGTTGGTTTGTTGGTTTGGTGGTTTGGTGGTTTGCTGGTTTGGTGGTTCATTTGGTGGGTTGGTGGTTGGTTCGTGTGGTAGTTCGTTGTGTTGTTGCTTTGTTGGTTTGGTGGTTTGGTGGTTTGTTGGTTTGGTGGTTTGGTGGTTTGGTGGTTTGTTGGTTTGGTGGTTTGTTGGTTTGGTGGTTTGTTGGTTTGGTGGTTTGTTGGTTTGGTGGTTTGTTGGTTTTGGCCGCATGTATTCCGCGCGTAAGCTGTCCGGGGGGACACGTTACGCACAGACGGAGACACCGGGACCGGAATCGGTGCGTCTCAGAGGAGACGTGACACCGGGACTGAGGCTCAGCACGTGCCCGGGGGACGGCGCGTCACCGGCCTCCGCTCGGACCGTGCCCGGAGCAGGGGGAGTTTTTTTCGCTGAAAACGTGCGGAGCCTGCATAAACTAAGCCACACAGACCGATTTTCTGGGCACAAAAAAAAGAAAAAAGAAAAAAAGAAATCAGCGTGAGAAATGCCATGTGTGGCGTGTGTGCGTGTGAACACGTCAAATTGCGTGTGTCACACTCTCAATGTGTGAGACTTGAGAGCCCTGTCCTAAAGTCTGTAGTGTCAAAGTTTAGAGGCATTTTACTCACCGCATAAGAAAGAGAAATGTGTTCCTCAAACATCATCGCCTCCCGTGAAATATGGAGTTCAGGGACACTTTCTTTTTGTCGGGGGATTTCTGCTGGATGTGGTCATGTCCGATGTAAATACGTCTGTTTGCCTCTTTGTCCAATTATTCGCGTATCCAAGGTCTTTCTGCAAGTAAAGAATCCGATCTCATTCTGTACATGAGCTCCGGAGAAAGTTTCTGGCTTAACGTGTCCCGAGAAGATAGTTCTCCTTCCTTCTTACGTCGCATTTACAGCCAAAGTTACGGATTTTCTCCATTTCACTGTCCTGATCCCCTTCAAATATTCCTGTAGATAAAACATCTGATATCTTACGATCCCGCTCCTCTGTGCGTGGCCGAGACCTGCTTTAGTCCTGATTTAGACCTGATTTAGACCTGATTTAGACCTGCTTTAGTCCTGATTTAGACCTGCTTTAGTCCTGATTTAGACCTGATTTAGACCTGATTTAGACCTGATTTAGACCTGCTTTAGTCCTGATTTAGACCTGATTTAGACCTGATTTAGACCTGATTTAGACCTGCTTTAGTCCTGATTTAGACCTGATTTAGACCTGATTTAGACCTGATTTAGACCTGCTTTAGTCCTGCTTTAGTCCTGATTTAGACCTGATTTAGACCTGATTTAGACCTGATTTAGACCTGATTTAGACCTGCTTTAGTCCTGATTTAGACCTGATTTAGACCTGATTTAGACCTGATTTAGACCTGATTTAGACCTGCTTTAGTCCTGATTTAGACCTGATTTGGACCTGATTTAGCCCTGATTTAGACCTGCTTTGAAAAAAAAAACAAAAACAAAACTTTTCTCCAGCTTTAGAAAATAAAATGGATTTGGAATTTGAATTAATTGCGTTATTAACGTACCAATTTTTTCGCTGTTCTTGAGCATAAAGTGTTTCAGATATATTGTACAAGCAGCTCAGAGGTCAAAATAAGTCCTCTCTGTCCTGTCTGCATCTGATTATGAAGAGTTTTATTGCCAGGAAGCAGTCAGGAAGAGTGTGGTTAGCATGTTAGTTGTGGTGGTTTGTAAACTCTGCTCTGGTCCGTGAGAGTTGTGGAAAGTGCTTATAAACTCGTGGATTTGGACGCTCTGAATGCAGAAGGGAAGTGAGGAAGAACTTTGGTCCGCTGCAAACTGTTTAACTAGTTTATTTAGTCCTAGTTTAGTCCCACTTTGGTTCTGGTTCAGTCCTGGTTCAGGGTTAGTCCTAGTTTAGTCCTGGTTTAGTCCTGGTTTAGTGCTAGTTTAGTCCTGGTTTAGTCCTGGTTTAGTCCTGGTTCAGGGTTAGTCCTGGTTCAGTGCTGGTTCAGGGTTAGTCCTGGTTTAGTCCTGGTTCAGGGTTAGTCCTAGTTTAGTCCTAGTTTAGTCTTGGTTTAATCCTGGCTTAGTCCTGGTTTAGTCCTAGTTTAGTCCTGGTTCAGTCCTGGTTCAGGGTTAGTCCTGGTTTAGTCCTGGTTTAGTCCTGGTTCATTCCTGGTTTAGTCCTGGTTTAGTCCTGCTTTAGTCCTGGTTTAGTCCTGGTTTAGTCCTAGTTTAATCCTGGTTTAGTCCTGGTTTAGTCCTAGTTTAGTCCTAGTTTAGTCCTGGTTTAGTCCTGGTTTAGTCCTGGTTCATTCCTGGTTTAGTCCTGGTTTAGTCCTGGTTTAGTCCTGGTTTAGTCCTAGATTAATCCTGGTTTAGTCCTGGTTTAGTCCTGGTTTAGTCCTGGTTCGTTCCTGGTTTAGTCCTGGTTTAGTCTTGCTTTAGTCCTGCTTTAGTCCTGGTTTAGTCCTGGTTTAGTCCTAGTTTAGTCCTGATTTAGTCCTGGTTCAGTCCTGGTTTAGTCCTGGTTTAGTCCTGGTTTAGTCCTGGTTTAGTCCTGGTTCATTCCTGGTTTAGTCCTGGTTTAGTCTTGCTTTAGTCCTGCTTTAGTCCTGGTTTAGTCCTGGTTTAGTCCTGGTTTAGTCCTAGTTTAGTCCTGATTTAGTCCTGGTTCAGTCCTGGTTTAGTCCTGGTTTAGTCCTGCTTTAGTCATGCTTTAGTCCTGGTTTAGTCCTGGTTTAGTCCTGGTTTAGTCCTGCTTTAGTCCTAGTTTAGTCCTGGTTTAGTCCTGGTTTAGTCCTGGTTTAGTCCTGCTTTAGTCCTAGTTTAGTCCTGGTTTAGTCCTAGTTTAGTCCTGATTTAGTCCTGGTTCAGTCCTGGTTTAGTCCTAGTTTAGTCCTGATTTAGTCCTGGTTCAGTCCTGGTTTAGTCCTGGTTTAGTCCTGCTTTAGTCCTGCTTTAGTCCTGGTTTAGTCCTGGTTTAGTCCTGGTTTAGTCCTGCTTTAGTCCTAGTTTAGTCCTGGTTTAGTCCTGGTTTAGTCCTGGTTTAGTCCTGCTTTAGTCCTAGTTTAGTCCTGGTTTAGTCCTGGTTTAGTCCGCTCTGAATGCAGAAGTGAGGAAGAACTTTTGACCACTTTCAAACTGTTTAAAATTGTTCATTTTTTGTTTTCTTTTTTTTTTTCTCTCCGTTTGTGGAATCTCACGGAAAAGTCCGAGTCCTGATTTCAACATGAAACTTTTATCAGAGTCCTCAAGTGTATTTCCTCACCATTTATTACACGCAAAGTAAACACAGAGTGATAAAATACTCCTGCAAGTACAGTTCTCACAGACCTACGTAAAGATGCACTATGGAACTTTTCTGTTGGCTGCATTTCTATATGAAAAGCAACATTTTGACGGGAATGTTTCACAGTATGGCATTAAAGGTCATAAAAATCGCCTCTTATGAGCTTTAAGTCGTGTTCTAATGTTTCCTCCTCAAAAACAGACCTGGAGTTGTGTTTTGTTTGAGTAACTCTTTATTATTCAGCCGTTTAAACATTTAATCACTAAGTTTGAATATCCGGGTAAACGACGTCACTTTTGCCGTTCATTTGTTTGGGGTTCATCATTACGGAAATCTACAATTCACTTCCAGATATCCACTATGGGAATTACGGATATCCACAATTGAATTATAGATATCTGTAATTCCAGTTTAAGTTTCTACAGTTTGATTTTGACTCGTATCTCCAGTTCAAGAAATCTTTAATTCACCTCAATTCAAGATATCGACATGTTCCTTTTCAGATGTTAAGTTTTTACTCGGCGAAATGAAGTTGCTGGAGTTTAGGATAGTCGTATTGTAATTGTAGATATCGATTATCAAGTTATAAATATCTTGAAATGAATTTTGATTACAGATATCTGAAATTGGAGATATCTGTAACGTTTGTTCTGCCGAGTAAAAATGTAATTCTTGAATTGGAGTTTTGACTCGGTGAGATGACGTCACAGATTTCTGTGTGTAAATGATCTTCACTTTAGGCGAGAGCAGTGTTGTCAGTGTTAAAATTAGGTTTTGTCGTTAATATAATTTTCAATGAACATTTCACTAGAGCGCAAAAACAAAATCACCCTAAGATGCATTTTGGCTTTCTTACTGATAAATTAAGCTTCCATTAACAGCGACAGGAGCCACGTGAAAATACTGTTCCGGCCTAAAGTGAAGATCATTTACATACAGAAATCTGCGATGTCATCTCATCGAGTCAATGTTCGGCAGAATGAACGTTACAGATATCCTCAATTTCAGATATCTCTAATCAAAATTCATTTCAAGATATTTATAACTGTATAATAGATATCTACAATTACATTATGACTGAGCGGCCGAAATGAGTTTCCTCCGCAGAGTGGCTGGGCGCTCCCTTAGAGATAGAGAGGGTGAGGAGCTCGGTCACACAGGAGGAGCTCAGAGTGGAGCCGCTGCTCCTCCACATGGAGAGGAGCAGCTGAGGTGGCTCAGGCGTCTGTTCTGAAGGAGGCCCCGGGGAAGACCCAGGACACGCTGGAGGGACTATGTCTCCCGGCTGGCCTGGGAACGCCTTGGTGTCCCCCTGGAGGAGCTGTCCAGCGTGAAGGAAGTCTAGGAGTCCCTGTTTAGACTGTTGCCCCCGGCGACCCGGCCCCGGATAAGAGGAAGAACATGGATGAATGGATACAATATGACTATGCCTAACTCCAGTTTGAGATTGTACAACGTAATTTTGACTCGTCATAACTCCAGGTACAGATATCTACAACGTCATTTCACCAAGTCATAACTTAATTTAAGACATCTGAAAAGGAACATGTCGATATCTTGAATTGAGGTGAATTAAAGATTTCTTGAACTGGAGATACGAGTCAAATTCAAACTGTAGAAACTTAAACTAGAATTACAGATATCTATAATTCAGTTGTGGATATCTGTAATTCCCGTAGTGGATTTCTGGAGGTCAATTGTAGATTTCCGTAATGATGAACCCCAAACAAATGAACGGCAAAAGTGACGTCATTTACCCGAGGAAGAATGTCTTTGTGGATATCTGGAACTGAATTTAAACCTGCTTTAGACCTGCTTTAGACCTGGTTTAGACCTGGTTTAGACCTGGTTTAGACCTGCTTTAGACCTGCTTTAGACCTGCTTTAGACCTGGTTTAGTCCTGTTTTAGACCTGGTTTAGACCTGCTTTAGTTCTGCTTTAGTTCTGCTTTAGACCTGGTTTAGACCTGGTTTAGACCTGCTTTAGACCTGCTTTAGACCTGCTTTAGACCTGTTTTAGACCTGGTTTAGACCTGCTTTAGTCCTGCTTTAGTCCTGCTTTAGTCCTGCTTTAGTCCTGGTTTAGACCTGGTTTAGACCTGCTTTAGTCCTGCTTTAGTCCTGCTTTAGTCCTGGTTTAGACCTGGTTTAGACCTGCTTTAGACCTGGTTTAGACCTGGTTTAGACCTGCTTTAGTCCTGGTTTAGACCTGGTTTAGACCTGGTTTAGACCTGCTTTAGACCTGGTTTAGACCTGGTTTAGACCTGCTTTAGACCTGGTTTAGACCTGCTTTAGACCTGCTTTAGACCTGTTTTAGACCTGTTTTAGACCTGCTTTAGACCTGGTTTACACCTGTTTTAGACCTGGTTTAGACCTGGTTTAGACCTGGTTTAGTCCTGCTTTAGTCCTGCTTTAGATCTGATTTAGACCTGGTTTCGACCTTTTGGTTTAGTCCTGGTTAAGACTTGGTTTAGTTCTGGATTCGTCCCAGTTTAGTTTAGTCCTAATAATAATTTAAAAACCTAAATAAATGTATTATTTATGTGACCAGTATCAAAGCCTGGTAACGTCAAACATTGTGGACAAATCAGTAACAAGCCGGTGGCGGCGCTCTGTCAGAAAAGTTCCACAGTGCGGCTTTAACTGTTACTCCTCCACTCCCCTCCTCCGTCCTCTGTGCAGAAGTTTATATTTAGCAGCGCTTCATGTTTCAGCTGAGGCCAGTGGGTCAGACCTGGACCCCGTGGAAACCCGATCCTACGCCGACGAACGACACTTTCTGAAGCTGCTGCGAAAAAAAAAAAAATCACTTTAATTTATTTGTTTATATTGACAGAGAAGATTTTAAACTTTGCGCCAGTTTTTGGTTCAGACTGCAGGGCTTAATGCTCAATTCCGATTTTTTTGTGAAATCCGATTTTTTTGCGAGGTCGTTCGCATTTCCAATTAAATGCGACTTGTATGTGATCTCCAGTGAGAACTTTAAACGCCCCAAAAGTGTTCCGCATGCGCCTTGGAGGACTCGACGACGTCACGTGCAGCGAGCGTGCTCAGTGTTTACGGAAGTCGCCTAAAGTCGCTGTCGTACCGGAGCCAGAACATGTACAGCTTATTAGTTTTAAGGAGGAGACGGACAAAGAGAAGGACGAGGTTTCTGGCCACGGCGTTTTGTGGGGCAGTGGCAGCAACATCCGTAGAAGTGAACGTGTTGGTGGCGAGAGCGGTGGGATCGCTACGTGCTTCGCCGCTTCACTGACACAGAGTTCATACACTATTTTCACATGACGAGAAGAACGTTTGTGTACGTTTGTGAGCGCCGACTTGTACCACTCTCGCTGGAGGAAACACGTCCAGGTCAGATGAACACGACCTGGCCGTTCAGACTGAAGTCACATGTCAAAAGATCAGATATGTATCGGTTTTAGGAGCACATATCTTGGGCTACGTTCACACGGCAGCCTGAAGTGACCCAAATCTGATTTTTTCGACCCTATGCGACTTTAAAAATAATAAAAAAAAGATGATCCTGAGGTCTATTTATTTATTTATAGATGGACTGGAGTGGGAAGTGTTGTGTTTTAGTTTTAGTTTTTCCTCGAGTGATGCAGAAAAGAGGGAGCCACTGTCTGTGTGAATGTATGTTAGTCCTGGTCTAGACCTGGTTTAGACCTGGTTTAGTCCTGGTTTAGACCTAGTTTAGACCTGGTTTAGACCTGGTTTAGACCTGGTTTAGTCCTGGTTTAGACCTAGTTTAGACCTGGTTTAGACCTGCTTTAGACACGGTTTAGACACGGTTTAGACCCACTTTAGACACGGTTTAGACCCAGTTTAGACCCGGTTTAGACCTGCTTTAGTCCTGGTTTAGACCCGGTTTAGACCTGGTTTAAACCTGGTTTAGTCCTGGTTTAGACCTGGTTTAGACCTGCTTTAGACACGGTTTAGACCTGGTTTAAACCTGGTTTAGTCCTGGTTTAGACACGGTTTAGACCCACTTTAGACATGGTTTAGACCCGGTTTAGACCCAGTTTAGACCTGGTTTAGACCCGGTTTAGACATGGTTTAGACCTGGTTTAGACACGGTTTAGACCTGGTTTAAACCTGGTTTAGTCCTGGCTTAGACCTAGTTTAGACCTGGTTTAGACCCACTTTGGACACGGTTTAGACCCGGTTTAGACCCAGTTTAGACCTGGTTTAGACCGGGTTTAGACCCGGTTTAGACCTGGTTTAAACCTGGTTTAGTCCTGGTTTAGACCTAGTTTAGACCTGGTTTAGACCTGCTTTAGTCCTGGTTTAGACCGGGTTTAGACCCGGTTTAGACCTGGTTTAGACCTGGTTTAGACCTGGTTTAGACCTGCTTTAGACACGGTTTAGACCTGCTTTAGACCCGGTTTAGACGCGCTTTAGTCCAGGTTTAGTCCTGGTTTAGACCCAGTTTAGTCCTGGTTTAGTCCTGGTTTAGACCTGGTTTAGTCCTAGTTTAGACCTGGTTTAGTCCTGGTTTAGACCTGGTTTAGTCCTGGTTTAGTCCTGGTTTAGTCCTGGTTTAGTGGTTTAGAAGTTTTTAGGATGTCTGAACACTCAAGAGCCGATACTAAATGGATTTAAAGATGGTCCTGAAGTGTATTTGTTAAAAACGAAAAGACATTTTATCCACATTCAACTTTAGTAAACTTTCTGTCGTCATCTCGTTTCACCTACCCCCTGTCCCCGCCCACTGGCCTGTACTTACTTGGACTTATTTAGATCAATAAACAATAAAAAGTCTAAAATACAGATCTCCGTCTATGATAGTTTAGTCCTAAAAACACAAAATCCTGTTTGTGTAGTGAATATTTCCTGTACTGAATGTGTTGCAGAGGTGAAGGAGACTGGGACACGGCTCCAGACTGTCTGGAGATCCATCACACCGAGTGTGACCTGACCCACGAACTGCGCTACGAAAACAGGTACACCATAGACCTGGTTTAGACCCGGCTTAGACCTGGTTTAGACCTGGTTTAGACCCGGTTTAGACCTGGTTTAGACCCGGCTTAGACCTGGTTTAAACCAGGTTTAGACCCGGTTTAGACCTGGTTTAAACCAGGTTTAGACCCGGTTTAGACCTGGTTTAAACCAGGTTTAGACCTGGTTTAGACCTGGTTTAGACCCGGTTTAGACCCGGTTTAGACCTGGTTTAAACCAGGTTTAGACCTGGTTTAGACCTGGTTTAGACCCGGTTTAGACCTGGTTTAGACCCGGTTTAGACCTGGTTTAAACCAGGTTTAGACCCGGTTTAGACCCGATTTTGACCTGTTTAAACTATTATTACTTGTTTTTATTTTAAATGAGCTCGTCTCGTGCAGGATGTTCCAGGCCGATGTTCAGACTGACGGTCTCCTCGAGGACGACTACGAGGAGCTTCCACACACCTACTCCCCGTTCTTCAACCCCTACACACAGAGTAAGACCGGGACTCAAACCCACAACCTCCAACCGAGAGGGCAGTACCACCACTATGCCACTGTGGGGACAGAAGATACAGAGGGTCAGAGGGTCAAAAGGTCAGATGGTCAGAGGGTCAGAAGGTCAGAAGGTCAGATGGTCATCGGGTCAGAGAGTCAGATGTTCAGATGGTCAGATGGTCACAGGGTCAGAAGGTCAGATGGTCAGAGGGTCAGATGTTCAGAGGGTCAGATGGTCAGATGGTCACAGGGTTAGAAGGTCAGATGGTCAGAGGGTCAGAGGGTCAGAAGGTCAGATGTCATCGGGTCAGATGGTCAGATGGTCACAGGGTCAGAAGGTCAGATGGTCATCAGGTCAGAGGGTCAGAAGGTCAGATGGTCATCGGGTCAGAGGGTTAGAGGGTCAGATGGTCAGAAGATCAGATGGTCAGAAGGTCAGGGGGTCAGAGGGTCAGAGGAGAGGGTAAGATGTCAGACGGTCAGAAGGTCAGAGGAGAGGGTGAGAAGGTCAGATGGTCAGAGGGCCATAGGGTCAGATGGTCAGAAGGTCAGAGGGCCAAAGGAGAGGGCCAGATGGTCAGAAGGTCAGAGGAGAGGGCCAGAAGGTCAGAAGGTCAGAGGAGAGGGTCAGAAGGTCAGATGGTCAGAGGGTCATAGGGCCAGATGGTCAGATGGTCATAGGGTCAGAAGGTCAGAGGGTCAGAACGTCAGATGGTCAGATGGTCAGAGGGTCACAGGGTCAGAGGGTCAGAGGGTCAGAGGAGAGGGTCAGATGGTCAGAGGGTCAGAACGTCAGATGGTCAGAGGGTCACAGGGTCAGATGGTCAGAGGGTCAGATGGTCAGAGGGTCACTGTGTATCTTCTGTTTCAGGTGAGCTGAGTGCAGTGGCGTTCTCCGTCCAGAAGGTGGCGGAGCGCTCGGTCACGTTGAACATCTCGGACCCTCTGACCTCGATCCACGTCCGAGGGAAACAGCTGACCATCAGAGACGTCCTGAAGAAAGATCTCAAGTACAAAGTGTCCTACTACAAGGCCGGCAGCACAGGGAAGGTACGAGTTTACACAAGTCCTGGGTGAGATCTCGCTTAGTCCTGGTTTAGACCTGATTTAATCCCACTTTGGTCCCGGTTTAGTCCTGGTTTACTCCTGTTTTAGTCCCACTTTGGTTCTGGTTTAGTCCTAGTTCAGGTTTAGTTCTGGTTCAGTTTCGGTTTAGTCCTAGTCCTAGTTTAGTCTTGGTTCAGGTTTATTCCTGGTTTAGTCCTGGTTCAGTCCTGGTTCAGTCCTGATTTAATCCTGATTTTGTCCTGGTTCAGGGTTAGTCTTGGTCTAACCCTGAACCAGGACTGAACCAGGACTAAACTAGGACTAACCTGGTTCAGGGTTAGTCTTGGTTTAGTCCTGGTTCAGTCTTGGTTTAGTCCTGGTTTAGTCCTGCTTTAGTCCTGGTTTGGTCCTGGTGTTGTCCTGGTGTAGTCCTGGTGTAGTCCTTGTTTCGTCCTGGTTTAGTCCTGGTTTCATCCTGGTTTCGTCTTGGTTTAGTCCTGGTGTAGTGCTGGTATAGTTCTTCTTTAGTCCTGGTTTTGTCTTGGTTTAGTCCTGGTTTAGTCCTGGTTTAGACCCGGTTTAGCCCTGGTTTAGACCCGCTTTAGACGCGGTTTAGACCTGGTTTAAACCTGGTTTAGTCCTGGTTTAGACCTAGTTTAGACCTGGTTTAGACCTGCTTTAGTCCTGGTTTAGACTGGGTTTAGACCAGGTTTAGACCTGGTTTAGACCTGGTTTAGACCTGGTTTAGACTTGGTTTAGACCTGGTTTAGACCTGCTTTAGACCTGCTTTAGACCCGGTTTAGACGCGCTTTAGTCCAGGTTTAATCCTGGTTTAGACCTGGTCTAGACCCAGTTTAGTCCTGGTTTAGTCCTGCTTTAGACCTGGTTTAGTCCTGGTTTGGTCCTGGTGTAGTCCTGGTGTAGTCCTGGTTTCGTCTTGGTTTAGTCCTGGTGTAGTCCTGGTTTCGTCTTGGTTTAGTCCTGGTTTAGTCCTGGTTTAGTCCTGGTTTAGTCCTGCTTTAGACCTGGTTTAGTCCTGGTTTGGTCCTGGTGTAGTCCTGGTGTAGTCCTGGTTTCGTCTTGGTTTAGTCCTGGTTTAGTCCTGGTTTAGTCCTGGTTTAGTCCTGCTTTAGACCTGGTTTAGTCCTGGTTTGGTCCTGGTGTAGTCCTTGTTTCGTCCTGGTTTCGTCCTGGTTTAGTCCTGGTTTCATCCTGGTTTCGTCTTGGTTTAGTCCTGGTGTAGTGCTGGTATAGTTCTTCTTAGGTCCTGGTTTCGTCTTGGTTTAGTCCTGCTTTAGTCCTGCTTTGGTCCTAGTGTAGTCCTGGTTTCGTCCTGGTTTCGTCCTGGTTTAGTCCTGCTTTACACATGTTTTAGTAAAATCCCACAGTGTTGCACCATCAGGTCCTGACCTTAGATCAGAAGGAGCTCAGACTCTGGGCTGATTCATGTTCCAAACTCCTCAGAATCCTCCTGAGATGTTTCATAATTCTGGATTCTGAGAAACTAAAGCAGCAGGAAGCAAAAGTCCCACGGGCAGAGGTCAGGCTAAAGATAAAACCAGCTCAGTGCCCGGGTCAGGAGAAGAGGACACTATCTTAAAGCAGACCTCGTAGTTTCTTCTAACTGACCCTCTGAACTTGTATTTGGAGTGATTCTTGCACGTTTGAGACCTTTAATCGCTTATTTTCAAGACGCATTTTGCCGATCAGCCCTGGTTTTCAGCTCCATCGATGTCCGCAGGAGGAGCCCGCGGTATTTGTTGTCATGACATTTTTGTTCTCATTTTTTTCTCTTATACAGTAAGTCCAGGGTGACCAGATGTCTCGGTTTACCCGGGACAGTCCCAGTTTTGAGTCCTGTGTCCCTTGTCCCAGCAGATTCATCCAAAACCGTAGATTTGTCCCAGTTTGATTCAAGAAATGTCCCAGTTGTCCCTGTTTTTGACCAATCGGACACCCACCAACAGTAAAGAGGAGGATATATTGTCATTTGTTTAGGTAAAATTCAGAAAACTGCTTGAAAACGACTTTAAAGCGAAAAACGCACCAACAAAAGTCCTTTCGGTAAAAGGAGAAATTCAATTTGTCAATCGGACAAAGTTTTTTTGGTCGAACACGTTTCGCAGCTCATCCAAGCTACTTCGTCAGTTCTGGTTAGCTTGGATGAGCTGCGAAATGTCTTCGACCAAATAAACTTTGTCCGGTTCACAAATTGAATTTCTCCTTTTACCGTGGATTCTACCTGGACGACTGAGGGATTCTTCACAAAAGTCCCTTCGATTTTATACTGAACCACAAGCCACAAGTGAGTTGAGAACGGACAGTGTTACACTCTCTTTTCACAATTTTATTTATACGTCTCAACCTGGGTGTGTCCCAGTTTTCAAATTTGACAATCTGGTCACCCAAAGTAAGTCCGTAGGGGAACTGAAAACACAAACTTGCTCTTCCTTCGCTGCTTTTCTTTCTTGAAATGCTGTCGTTGGCCAAGTTTACATGATGTTTTTTAAAATTCTGAATTAATTAATAGTTCGGAATTAAACTATTCTCCTTCAAGTTTACATGGAAATAATAATTCTGAATTGAGGTTTACATGGAAAACACGTTAAATCGTGTGACTTTTTTCACTGAAAACGCGCGGTGCCTGTATTATCTAACCGATTTTCTGGGCACAGAAGCGCTGTGCGCTGCGCTTGAATTGCGTGAGACTTGAGAGCCCTGCGCAGCTCGCTCACAGCTGATCGGCGAACAGGCGCAAACAGGCGGTAATCGTCATGATTGGCGGGAGCGCGATCGGTGCGTAATTATGCTGCAACATGACTGGAAGCTGGAGCGCAGTTCGGCCTATGATTGGCTCTTGGCACTGGCTATTTTGACTTAAAGACGGCGAATTTCACCAAAAGGTGAGGGATTTTCATGCCTGATTGATAAAATGCCACAAGGGATGGAAGAAGGGATGACGTTTTAGGCCCCCCCCCCCCCCCCCCCATCCCCCCTCAACTCGAGTACTGATTGTACCGGACCGTTGTGGTGAAGAGGGAGCCGAGCCAAAAGGCGAAGCTATCGATTTACCGTCGATCTATGTTCCTCCCCTCCACTATGGTCATGCGGCCGAAATTAGTTTCCTCCGCAGAGTGGCTGAGCGCTCCTTTAGAGATAGGGTGAGGAGCTCAGTCACATGGGAGGAGCTCAGAATAGAGCCGCTGCTCCTCCACGTGGAGAGGAGCAGCTGAGGTGGCTCGGGCATCTGTTTTGGATGCCTCCTGAACACCTCCCTCGGGAGGTGTTCCGGGCATGTCCCACCGGAAGGAGGCCCCGGGGAAGACCCAAGACACGCTGGAGGGACTATGTCTCTTGGCTGGCCTGGGAACGCCTTGGGGTCCCCCCGGAGGAGTTGGAGGAAGTGTCCGGGGTGAAGGATGTCTGGGAGTCCCTGCTTAGACTGTTGCCCCCGCGACCCGACCCCGGATAAGCAGAAGAAAATGGATGGATGGATGGATGGGCAGTAGCTCAGTTGGTAGAGCGTTCGTCCACTGTTCCAAAGGTTGGCGATACAATTCCAGCTTTCACAGATGAATGCTGCCGTTGTGTCCTTGGGCAAGACATTTAACCCACCTTGCCCCCAGTGTCTGCGTACACTGGTAGCCCCCATGACAGAAGAAGACGCCGTGGGGCCGTCCTCCCATGGACCCACCACCCGCAGGAGGATCCATGGGGGCTGGTGCACTGAGATCTGGGCAGACTGCTGCCCCTGCGACCCAAAGACTCGGAAAAGCAGATGAAAATGAATGAATGAATAATTGGAATTAAAGCTCTCATGTGGCAAGTGTTTCACAGGGTCCGGCATTTAAGTACTTTCTACTTCAGCCTAAATCAGACCTGGGCTTCTTCCAGCTCCAGGGCCACAAATGGCTCTTTGGTTGATTCTGACCAGCCTGTTTAAGCTCATTTGGAGTTGGAATTTGGAATTCATTTGGAATCACAAAATAAACATGTAAAACAGAAATTTTCAACGGGGGCAATGCCACTGCTGCTTAAATGACACTAACACGGCTGCTTAAATTACACTGACACTGCTGCTTAAATGACACTCACACTGTTGCTTAAATCACACTGACACTGCTGCTTAAATGACACTGGCACTGCTGCTTAAATTACGCTAACACTGCTGCTTAAATGACACTTAAATGACACTAACGCTGCTGCTTAAATGACAGACACTGCTGCTTAAATAGCACTTAAATGACACTAACACTGCTGCTTAAATGGCACTTAAATGACACTAACACTGCTGCTTGAATGGCACTTAAATGACACAGACACTGCTGCTTAAATGACACTAACACTGCTGCTTAAATGACACGGACACTGCTGCTTTAATGACATTTAAATGACACTAACGCTGCTGCTTAAATGCCACAGACACTGCTGCTTAAATGACACTTAAATGACACTGACACTGCTGCTTAAATTATACTTAAATGACACAGACACTGCTGCTTAAATGCCACTTAAATGACATTGACACTGCCGCTTAAATGACACTTAAATGACACTAACACTGCTGCTTAAATGACACTTAAATTACACTATCACTGCTGCTTAAATGACACTAACCCTGCTGCTTAAATGACACTGACACTGCAGCTTAAATGACATTTAAATGACACTAACGCTGCTGCTTAAATGCCACAGACACTGCTGCTTAAATGACACTTAAATGACACTGACACTGCTGCTTAAATTATACTTAAATGACACAGACACTGATGCTTAAATGACACTTAAATGACACTAACACTGCTGCTTAAATGACACAGGCACTGCTGCTTAAATGACACTTAAATCACACTGTCACTGCTGCTTAAATGACACTAACCTTGCTGCTTAAATGACACTGACACTGCAGCTTAAATGACACTTAAATGATACTAACACTGCTGCTTAAATGTCACTGACACTGCTGCTTAAATTACACTGACACTGCTGCTTAAATTACACTGACACTGCTGCTTAAATTACACATTTGAGCTTTATTCCGCTCCACATTATGTGTTTTACTTATTTGTATTATACACAAGCCTTTTGTACTTTTGCTACGGGTATATGTGATGTTTTAGTCAGAGTAGTAGCAGTAGTAGTAGTAGTAGTAGTAGTAGTAGTAGTAGTAGTAGCAGTAGTAGTAGTTGTTGTTGTACTTTTGCTATGGGTATATGTGATGTTTTAGTCCTGGTGTTTATTGTCTTGTTTATCACATGTTTTATGTTCACTGTGGACCTAGGGGGCGCTGCAATTTCAAATCCTGTGTGTGCGACCTGCACATATGGTTTTTGACAATAAAGCTGACTTTGAACTTTGAACTTTTAATGAGCGGAAAAGTTCAGTGTCTCAAATCAAACTCTCGTCCTTTGGTGCTATGGCTACTCTCGTTTAATGGGATCATTCAAAAGTCCGTGGTGTTGCCGCTCCATGGATCTGACCTTCTCAGAGTCAAAGTGAAGTTTAAACTTCAGGCCTGAGCTTCGGTCAGACTCAGGCTCATTTTTGTCCTGGAACGAGTTCAGGCTTAAACTGGAGATGGAGCGAGTTTCAGGATTTCAGGATAAGCGACTTGGATGGAACCTCCTGGTGTCGCTCTGTTTCGACACGACACTCGGCCCAGTTTAATATAAAAGTGTTTGTCGTATTTATAGTCGGGGGTCCCTGTCCTGAAAAACGTTAGAGACCCCGGATGTAAAAATAGACAACACTGTGACAGAGTGTTTCCTCCTCAGAAAGACCTGGTCGTGGACTCAAACGTGGCTCAGATCCCAAACCTGGACCCGGGTCAGAGCTACTGCTTCATGGTCGCCGCGTTTGTGCCGAGTCGTGCCAAATCCGTCCAGCAGGGGGCGTGGAGCACCCAGACCTGCACCTCGGGCTCCGGGATCCTGGACGGTAAGAGGAACCCGGACTCACAGTTCACAGGAGCAGACAGGAGGCGGGGTCTGAAGTCCACTCTTCAGGCTGATGTCGTGTCCTTGGGCAAGACACTTCTGCCTTGTGTGTGCAGGAGGTCTGAGGCCCCCTGGTGCCTCTCCTCTGTCACTGCAGGACTCTTTTTGAGGAGAAATCTCTACTCACTGTTTCCTTACTCCTTCTATCCTCCCTTCTCCTTCTCTCCTCCTCCCTCCTCCTCTCCTTTCTCCTCCTCCTCCTCCTCCCCTCTCCTCTCCTCCTCCTCTCCTCCTCCTCCTCTCCAGCTCCTCCCCTCCTCCTCTCCTCCTCCTCTCTTCCTCCTCCTCCTCTCCTCCTCCTCCTCTCCAGCTCCACCTCCTCCTCTCCTCTCCTTCTCCTCTCCTCCTCACCTCCTCCTCTCCTCTCCTCTCCTCCTCCTCTCCTCCTCCTCTCCAGCTCCTCCTCCTCCTCTCCTCCTCCTCTCCAGCTCCTCCTCTCCAGCTCCTCCTCTCTTCCTCCTCCTCTCCTCTCCTCTCCTCCTCCTCTCCTCCTCCTCTCCAGCTCCTCCTCCTCCTCTCCTCCTACTCCTCCTCCTCTCCCCCTCTCCTCCTCCTCTCCTCCTCCTCTCCAGCTCCTCCTCTCCCCCTCTCCTCCTCCTCCTCCTCTCCTCCTCCTCTCCTCCTCCTCTCCTCCTCCTCTCCTCCTCCTCTCCTCCTCCTCCTCTCCTCCTCCTCCTCTCTCCTCCTCTCTCATGTGTTCCAGATGTGTTTTTCCTTTGCTCTTGTTGCTCCACATCTGATTCCGTTTTTACTCCGTGTTTGGATCCAGCTCATTATTTGTGTTTTGAAAGTTGAACACAAAGTTCTGTTACGAAATCACTGCCTCCGAGTCCGGTTCCCACGGTCCGGTCCTGAACGGGTCCGGTTCTGAACGGGTCCGGTTCTGAACGGGTCCGGTCCTGAACGGGTCCGGTCCTGAACGTGTCCGGTTCTGAACGGGTCCGGTCCTGAACGTGTCCGGTTCTGAACGGGTCCGGTCCTGAACGGGTCCGGTCCTGAACGATTTTAATGTTTTTAAATCTTTGGTTTTGGCTTTTCCCTCTCGGTTTCCTCACAGCATTCATCTGTGATTAAAGTGCACAGCACATATTAGTCCTGGTTCAGTCCTGGTTTAGAGGAGTTTTGTGTGTTGCTAGGTAACAGTAACAGTTGTTGTCACGATTTTTAACCAGGAAATAAAATTGTAAACTCAATAAGGGTAAAACAAGGCCTAAACCAGGTCTAGCCCAGGTCTAACACAGGACTAAACCAGGACTAACCCAGGACTAAACCAGGTCTAACCCAGGTCTAACACAGGACTAAACAAGGTCTAACCCAGAACTAAACCAGGTCTAAACCAGAAATAAACCAGGTCTAGCCCAGGACTAAACCAGGACTAAACCAGGTCTATCCCAGGACTAAACCAGGTCTAACCCAGGACTAAACAAGGTCTAACCCAGGACTAAACCAGGTCTAACACAGGTCTAACACAGGACTAAACAAGGTCTAACCCAGAACTAAACCAGTTCTAAACCAGAAATAAACCAGGTCTAGCCCAAGACTAAACCAGGACTAAACCAGGTCTAACACAGGTCTAACACAGGACTAAACAAGGTCTAACCCAGAACTAAACCAGGTCTAAACCAGAAATAAACCAGGTCTACCCCAGGACTAAACCAGGTCTAAACCAGGACTAAACAAGGTCTAACCCAGAACTAAACCAGGTCTAAACCAGAAATAAACCAGGTGTAACCCAGGACTAAACAAGGTCTAACCCAGGACTAAACCAGGTCTAACCCATGACTAAACCAGGACTAAACCAGGACTAAACCAGGTCTAACCCAGAACTAACCCAGGACTTAACCAGGACTAAACCAGGTCTAACTCAGGACTAACCCAGGTCTAACCCAGGACTAAATCAGGTCTAACCCAGGACTAAACCAGGTCTAACCCAGAAATAAACCATGTCTAACCCAGGACTAAACAAGGTCTAACCCAGAACTAACCCAGGACTTAACCAGGACTAAGCCAGGTCTAACCCAGGACTAACCCAGGTCTAACCCAGAACTAAACCAGGTCTAACCCAGAACTAAACCAAGTCTATCCTTATGTGTTTTTCCAAATTAACGTCGGTTTTCCAGAAGATTTGTTGATACAAACCTCTTCCGGACGCTCCAGCAGAAAAGTTCCACAGTGTTCCTTTTTAAACACTAAACATTTTCACTTCGTTTTTCACATTCCAGATTAATTTGACCAATAACGACCCTGAACGATCCAAAGAGTCGTTATAAAAAGTGAATAATTTAAGTACATAAAGCCGGAGTTTGTTGGAGGGTCAGAGTTTCTCCATCGTTTTTCCATGACGCTTTTCCCCAAAGATCAAATCGGAAAAAGAGCAGAAGATCCCGGAGGAGATTCAAACAAGTTTTAATATTTCCCTGAAGCGAAGAGGCCAACGGGAGGAGAAGGTCAAACCACAATCCGATTTATTTGGATCGTTTCCGTCCTGGACTCGCCGATCTCGACTGAACTAAAGGGAAAAGGAGCTAAAACTGCCACTTGATGACATCACAAGGTGGAACAGAGTGTTTGGAGCTCTGGAGATGATTCTCTTCGTGAACGTGAAACAGATAGTTCGTTTTTTTTTATGTGAATCTCTACGGCGTCCCCTTCAGCAGTGTCGTGCATTAACACTGACTTACCCCTGACAGTGTCCTCTGAGCCGAGTACTGCCCCGGTTCTGCCCCTGACAGTGTTCTCTGAGCCGAGTACTGCCCCGGTTCTGCCCCTGACAGTGTCCTCTGAGCCGAGTTCTGCCTCAGTTCTGCCCCTGACAGTGTCCTCTGAGCCGAGTACTGCCCCGGTTCTGCCCCTGACAGTGTCCTCTGAGCCGAGTACTGCCCCGGTTCTGCCCCTGACAGTGTTCTCTGAGCCGAGTACTGCCCCGGTTCTGCCCCTGACGGTGTCCTCTGAGCCGAGTTCTGCCCCAGTTCTGCCCCTGACAGTGTCCTCTGAGCCGAGTACTGCCCCGGTTCTGCCCCTGACAGTGTCCTCTGAGCCGAGTTCTGCCCCGGTTCTGCCCCTGACAGTGTCCTCTGAGCCGAGTTCTGCCCCAGTTCTGGAGCTGACCAAAGTAGGTACGGCAAGTTAGCAGGGACAGTTATAAAGCTTGTTTTACTTCTCAAAACATCCATCCATCCATCTTCTTCCGCTTTTTCCATTTCTGGGTCACGGGGGCAGCAGTCCAAGCAGATCTGCTGCCCAGAACACAACGCACCAGCCCCCATGAATCCTCCCGCGGGTGGGGAGTCCACAGGAGGATTCTCAAAACAATATTTGTCCAAAAAGTGATATATTTGCGTCACAAAACAGTTGTCCACGAAAAAGTCAAAAGTCGTAATCGCTTGGTGCTATTTTCTCTCGAGTTGTATCACTGCTCCTATTATTATTATTCAGACCCCCCAGGATTTCACGGGCATTTTTTGTGATTGTTTCGGGCTAAAATGTCTGAATTTGCATGAGTTTTTCCCAAAAGTTACGATGAAAGTTGCGGTGCTTTTAAGGTTTTTGCTGTGATTTTGTTGCGGGAGGAAGTGAAAGTTGCAATAAATAGTCGTGATTTTCCCTTTTTGTAATTCAAATTGAGTAATATTTTGAATACTGAGTTATTACTGAAAAAGAATAATACAAAGACACAGAGATCACAGATATGGTCCTGAAACAACCTTACCAACATCGAAAATAAATGACTACTAGGAGGGGAACTGTTTCGGTCTTTTGCTGTTATTTTTGTGGGCAAATGGCGCCGCAGACGTGTTTCTTTGCCATTAGAAGCCGTGTCCCAATTCCCAGAATGCACAGTTCGGAGCGTGGCCCGAAGGGCCACGCATTTCTTTTTTGTCCCATGCGCAGTTAACACGTGGTCTGAAGACCTCAGTCGTTTCCATGGAAATCCGGGCATGGACCAAGCGCGTGAAAATGCATGCTTCACACATTCATATATCCCAGCATGCACCGCGCGCTACTTCTTCTACGGGAGAAAATGGAGTCGGCGGCTGCTTCCCGTAGTTGCGAGACCTGTCGCATTTCGCAGACGGACATGCGGTCCGCGGAGTGCACTCAGGGCTGAGCAAGTGTGCACCACCTTGACTGCAGTCTGAGCCCCTTCAAACCACGCTCCGAACTGGGGACACGACCCCAGTTTTGTTTCGTCACACGGAAGTAAGGCAGAAGGAAGTTGGTCGACGTGAGTTCAATACGTCACAGATGATTGGTCAAAATTGGTCAAAATTGGTAAAAATTGCGGGAAAGTTGTGGTGATTGGCCAAAATTGCAACACCTCCCTGAATTCACGGGGATTGGCTGAAGTTGCGTTGAAGTTGCAAATTGCAACATCGCGAATTCCTGGAGGGTCTGATTATTATTATTATTATTATTATTATTATTATTATTATTATTATTATTATTATTATTAGCCTGTTCACTTGTAAGTGGCGATGTTTACAAGTTAACAGGCTAATAATAATAATAGGCACGCAGTGAAGAGCAATAGCTGTCATGAAGATCAGACATGGTTTCTTCTTCCTCCCTTATCTTTGCTCTGATGTTTTATTTCTCTCGTCTCGTCATTTTTCTCCTGTTGGAACAGATTTTCAAAATCCTAAATCATGAATTGGATAAAGCTGGTCTCAACGCAATTGGTACACTTTTTCACGGAGGAGCACCAGTCCGGAGAGCCGGTCAGTCCCGAGGGAACGTGCTGCCTGATACACGAGGGATGCGTTGTGCACCTGGCACTGCTGCTACTGGAGGACGTGGAATGATTTACTTTTGGAATTTTGATGGCAGGACATCTGGATTGGCCTGGGGGATGTTTTCTGACCCATCACTAATTGGAGCTGAGTGGATAAAAGAGCCCCGAGCCGCCGGCCAGTTATTTTAGGGGGTTGCGAACTGGGGGAGGCAACATCAGAAGGAGAAAACACAGATTGAACTGTACCATCCAATCTGTGGAAATCCATCTGGCACTGGGTAACACCGCGGATAATGGATGTGGAACTGTGTGGAACAGCGTTTCAGTCCGTATTCATTATCATACGTGCCAGGGGGAGGATTTCGAGTTGCACAGCCCTGCAGGAAGTTGGGGGCCTGGCAGAAACCAGGGTTCTGGCAAATTGTCTGTTCGCCTGGGTTCTAAAAATGTATTGATTATGTTAAATTTCCCCTTTCTGGTGTAATCAATTCCCCTGAAAATGTGATTCAACTGGACTTTGCTACTTTGTGTCTGATTTGCTTTGTCTGCACCTTCTGCACAAACACGTCCAAGGCCGACAGCTGCCGGCTTATCACAGCACTCTACAAAACAAAACAAGACACTCCACATTTGGCTCACACTGATATGTTTTATGTAAACACTCTGCCCTGTCTATTTAGTAAAGTCTGCCTCTGCTTCACTTTTCAATCAATTTCATCGATTTTTCTGGACTGCTCCCCTTCCCACCCGCCCGTCCATCACCAACGAAAAAAACGCCGTGTGTTTTACCTGTCCAGTTGTTGTTGTTGTAATATGTTTGTGAATATTGTTATTGTACTGCACTTTTCATCTCTGTATCTTCGAGTCGGCGGCCCCTCCCCTGACCGTCTCTATCTCTGTCCTGATTGGTCAGGGGGAAACGAAATTTCGATCTTCTATGTGTACATATGGTTTTTCGACAATAACGCAAACTATGAACTATGAACTATACAGATTCACATAAAAAATGAACTATCCATTTAATGTCATAATTTTGTCATGTTTTGTTAAAATAAAAATGTTGTGTTAAGATGATAAAAATAAAATAATCCCTCTCTCCTCCTCTTCTCTCTCAGAGTTGGATTTTCGGACTGTTTTTCTGGCGATCTTCATCCCTGTGGTCCTCCTGATCGTCGTGGTAACGGTTCTGGTGATTTACTGCCGATTCTGCCGACGCAAAAACAAAACTCCAGACGCACAAACCCGGGGCCCCCCAGGTCCTGCCGGGGCCCCCGCCCAGTGCTCCGTGGTGTAGGAGCCCCAGTACTGACTCTGTGTACTTTTACTGCGCCGTACTGACTGTGTGTACTTTTACTGCGCAATACTGACTGTGTGTACTTTTACTGCGCAATACTGACTGTGTGTACTTTTACTGCGCAATACTGACTCTGTGTACTTTTCCTGCGCAGTACTGACTCTGTGTACTTTTACTGTGCAGTACTGATTCTCTGTACTTTTACTGCACAGTACTGACTCTGTGTACTTGTACTGCGCAGTACTGACTGTGTACTTTTACTGCGCAGTACTGACTGTGTACTTTTACTATGCAGTACTGACTCTGTGTACTTTCACTGCGCAGTACTGACTCTGTGTACTTTTACTGCGCAGTACTGACTGTGTGTACTTTTACTGCGCAGTACTGACTGTGTGTACTTTTACTGCGCAGTACTGACTCTGTGTACTTTTACAGCATAGTACTGTAACTGTGGGGTACTTTTAATACGCAGTACTGTCACTGTGTACTTTTACTAAACAGTACTGTAACTGTAGAGTACTTTTACTGCACAGTACTGTACCTGTGTACTTTTACTGTGCAGTATTGTAACTGTAGAGTACTTTTACTGCATAGTACTGACTCTGTGTACTTTTACTGCGCAGTACTGACTCTGTGTACTTTTACTGCATAGTACTGACTCTGTGTACTTTTACTGCACAGTACTGTAACTGTGTACATTTACTGCGCAGTACTAACTCTGTACGTTTACTGCACAGTACTGTAACTGTAGAGTACTTTTACTGCACAGTACTGTACCTGTGTACTTTTACTGTGCAGTATTGTAACTGTAGAGTACTTTTACTGCATAGTACTGACTCTGTGTACTTTTACTGCACAGTACTGTAACTGTGGGGTACTTTTACAGCGCAGTACTGTCACTGTGTACATTTACTGCGCAGTACTAACTCTGTACTTTTACTGCACAGTACTGTAACTGTAGAGTACTTTTACTGCGCAGTACTGACTCTGTACTTTTACTGCTCAGTATTGACTCTGTGTACTTTTACTGCGCAGTACTGTAACTGTAGGGTACTTTTACTGCGCAGTACTGACTCTGTACTTTTACTGCGCAGTACTGTAACTCTGTGTACTTTTACTGCGCAGTACTGTAACTCTGTGTACTTTTACTGCGCAGTATTCTAACTATGGAGTACTTTCACTACGGAGAACTTTCTGTGGAGTACTTTTAGTGTGGAGTACTTTGTCTGTGAAGTACTTTGACTGTGGGATGTTTTTTCTGTGGAGTACTTTTTACCGTGGAGTACTTTTACTGTAGAATACTTTAGTTTACTGCAGAAATACTTTATTTTACTACATAAATACTGCAAAAGTCGATGCATCGTCACAGCTCGATTATAAAGTCACAAACTTTATAATCGACGTTCTACAAACAACATGGATTCGCTCCAAAACAGACGAATGTTGTGAAGTTTCTTTGGTGTTTCTTCGGGGTAAATGTGAAAGGCTTTTTACTTTTGTTTTGCACTGTCACAAGTCACGTGAGAAACACAGTCTAGAATTCAGAAGATCACTGAATTTTGAGAAGATACGTAACGTTAACGGGCTCATATTTCGCTTCTTTTACGATCGATTTGTGTTCTAAAGTCATTTCCTCGTCGCAAACAGACCTGGAGTTGTGTTTCGTTTTGTTTCATTCACGCATTTTTAACGCACAAACCCCGAGTTCTTCTCTCAAACACAGAACGCTCTTCCACTTCGTGACGTTCCCCACAAACCTTCACTTGAATCATGTGGATCATTTCAGGAACAGAGCGTTTGAAGCTTTGGAGATGTAGAGCAGTGGTCCCCAACCCTTTTTGCGCCACGGACCGGTTAATGTCTCCCAAAATTTTCACGGACCGGTGGGGGGTGGAGGGGGGCGTGGATATCGGCGGATAAATACTACAAAATAAAATTATACAAGCAACACAAGAACTGTGGTATGTTGTAAATATAATAATAAACGTGACTCCACTGTGTACTTGTATGTAACTTTAATAACAGCGTCCTCATGACATGCACCAACAACATAACAAGAGTCACAACATCCTCTCTGCCCCGACGCTCTCTGATCGCTATGGTAACGCTTAAACATTCAGAATAAGGTAGACCACAAAACAAAGTACAGTAATCCCTCGTTTATCGCGGGGGTTCCAGAAATAACCTTTACAGCTTTATATTTTACAATTATTATACACCTTAGAACACTGGAATTAACATTTTCTCTCTCGTTTAAACACTCAAACTTTCGTAGATTTTCAACAAAATGCATTAATAGTGAAGCGTGGCCGGATGCGCGAGGGAGCGGCTCATCCAACGGCACTGCCACGTCCCGGGACGTGACGCGCACCAACCCCTTGGAGAAGTGCACGTGGTCAAATCCATGACAGAGCAGCACGACCGGTGCAAGGCCGGGGCTGCGAGCACGAGATCGAACCGCGGCGCCCGCACCATGCCTCCCCCTCAGGACCGCGTCCTCGCAGCCCGAGCCACAAACCGAATACGCACAAACGAACGCAAGAGCCGCACGGGGTGATTTAATCCTGGTTTAAACCTGGTCTAGTCCCGGTTTAGCCCAGGTCTAGACCTGGTCCAGTCCTGGTTTAGTCTAGGACCAGTCCAGGTTTAGACCTGGTTTAGACCTGGTTTAGTTCTGGTCTAGACCTGGTTTAGTTCACATTTAGTCCCGGTCTAGTCCCGGTCCCCCCTGCATCCCCCATCTATCAATCGGCAAAGGTCTACAGTCTCTTAGCCAATCAGGACGCAGAACACAATGTTACATGAGGGCCAGAGCTGACGAAGCCTCTCAGATGAGCGGCGAAACGTTTTCAACCAAACAAACTTTGTCCAGTTGACAAATTGAACTTCTCCTTTGATCATGGATTCTACCTGGACGACTGAGGGACTTTTCACGCACAATGTTACACTATAAAAAAAATGTTACACTACACTAAAAAATTTGTAAATTTTTTTTAAAAAATCCACAAAACAGTGAGGCCGCGAAAAGTGAACCGCGATAGAGCGAGGGACCACTGTATATGAAAAATACAACTCACCATAACGCTGAATCTATGAGAGCCCTGAGCTTGTTTCTCTGCTACGACACGGTCGCATCTCGGCGTAATGGGAGTGTGTCACTTATGTCCAGTCTACTCTGTAACTTTTATCCAGAATACCGGTGTCTCGAACATACTTTTAAGGTCGCCGCATGTTATGCAGAGCGGGCTTGGTGCGTAGGAATCACCTGTTGCGATAAATCCGTATTTTAAGTAGATCTCCTGGTATTGTCAGTAAATATTTGCGTCCAGACGAAAACGGAGCGCTGAGTGAAAACGATGTAATACATACGCCACACCGATATGTGAAAACAGCCAGAGCCACCGGAAACACAACACTACAAAGAGCGCATGTGCATAAAGTCCTTTCTCTTCCGCAAACATACAAGAAGATAATAACGATGGCGAACGCACGTACAAAAGCCGACTCTCTCGTTTGGACCGACGACGAAGTGGCGTTACTTCTACGAGTTACGTCGGATTACAAAACACGTCAGTATCAGCAGAACGTCGACTGGGAGTCCTGCCAAAGCAGATGATGACGGCATTGCGACGTCATCGCTTTCCAGAAGCTGCGTAGGCTCTTCCTCTGTCTCCTCACTGGGCCTTTTCCTCTTTGCAAAGAAACTTTCCAAAGACGAGTGTTTTTCACTCATTTTGCTGCTTGTGGGTTTAATATTAGTGTTAAAGGTCCCATGACATGGTACTTCTTGATGCTTTTATATGGCTCCTTAATGGTTCCCTAATACTGTAAATGAATCCTCCTTCAAAATCAACATTCAGTGCATGAGAAAGACACATGTACACAGTCGGAGTCAGAATCTGTCTCTCTGAACGACTCATTCTGGGCCTTGTTGCTTGAATGCAAATGAGAAGGACACAGATGTCTCCCCACTTCCGCGTTTTAAGCACGAAGGCAGAAATGAGAGGCATTTCAATGAAAAAAACACATCTTCACAAAAAATAAAATTAAACCACTGCTGTTTCAGAGGTCCAGAGGGTCGGGTAAAGGACTTCCAAGCCTAGAAACACTCGCACGTGCCTCCAGGTAAATAAAAAAACACATTTCGCATTGCGTAGCTCCTTCACGGTCCAAACTCTCTGGGTGTGATTTCCAGACACAGGGGGTAGACATCCAGACGGGGTTGGAACTGCATTTGCATTTCTTTTTTCGATCTGACGTAACAAAGGTGGGGGGGGGGGGGGGGGGGGGAGCTAAACAGGGTAGGGGAGCTCACATTAACGTTCAAAAACCTCAGAAAGTGAAAATTTCATGCCATGGGACCTTTAATGTATCACGTGCCTAAGAGAAGCATCGTGCGCACATGGAAGTCGACGTGCTCTTTTTGGAACACGGACGGGCCACTCAAACGGGCTCATGGCCTGGTACTGGTCCACGGCCAGGTGGATGGGGACCACTGAAAAAGAGTTACTCATGAAACAAAACACAACTCCAGGGGGTTTTTTTGAGGAGGAAATAATTCAATTTGTCAACTGGACAAAAGTTTATTTGGTGGAATCCGTTTCTTCTGCTTCTTCAGTTCTGGTCAGACGCTGGTGGACACTGCCTATATCTGCCTGAAGAGGGCGCTAACTACAATGACTCTGAAACTACCACACCTACTTGTTTACAGTTTGTGTTAGTTAGGTGGGCCTGTTAGATCTGCAGTGGGAGTGGAGTGTGGAGAAAACAAAACAGCCACTTCACAAGAGGATGAACCAACACAGACGAGAGAGCCAGAGTGGACCTCAGTCTGCCGTACAACTCCACCTAAAAGGACCTCAGTCTGCCGTACAACTCCACCTAAAAGGACCTCAGTCTGCCGTACAACTCCACCTAAAAGGACCTCAGTCTGCCGTACAACTCCACCTAAAAGGACCTCAGTCTGCCGAACATCTCCACCTAAAAGGACCTCAGTCTGCCGTACAACTCCACCTAAAAGGACCTCAGTCTGCCGAACATCTCCACCTAAAAGGACCTCAGTCTGCCGTACATCTCCACCTAAAAGGACCTCAGTCTGCCGAACATCTCCACCTAAAAGGACCTCAGTCTGCCGTACAACTCCACCTAAAAGGACCTCAGTCTGCCGTACAACTCCACCTAAAAGGACCTCAGTCTGCCGTACATCTCCACCTAAAAGGACCTCAGTCTGCCGTACACCTCCACCTAAAAGGACCTCAGTCTGCCGTACACCTCCACCTAAAAGGACCTCAGTCTGCCGTACATCCCCACCTAAAAGGACCTCAGTCTGCCGTACATCTCCACCTAAAAGGACCTCAGTCTGCCGTACATCTCCACCTAAAAGGACCTCAGTCTGCCGTACATCTCCACCTAAAAGGACCTCAGTCTGCTGTACATCTCCACCTAAATGCCACGGGCCACTCCTTTGAGGACAGTGAGGTCCAGATCTCGGCCAGAGAAAAGAACTGGTTTGAGAGGAGGAGTTAAAAAAAGAGAATCCTTCCTTGAACACAAATGGAGGTCTCAGACATCATTTGTCTCCATCTATAACTCTATCCTCAAACCTAAGGTCGTTTTCACACCAGGAAAGTCCGATAATTCACTTGCTTTGGTCCGGACCAAATTTTTTTTAAATTTTTTTATTTTGGTGCGGTTCGCTTTCACACTGCACTTTTTTTCCAAGTGATCAACATCTATAAACAAAAGCATGTGTGCTGAGGTCGCTCAGACATTGGACAGAAATGAGCCGTGTCCAAACACAGAAGGAGGAGAATCATGGTGTTACTGTTTTCAGTGTCGTCATAGCGATATGCTTTGCTCAGTTTTTACAGTTCGCACAAATGTTTGAGCAGCATCGTGAGGTTTACACTATTTTACAATCAGTTTCCAAACGACAAAGTCACAGGACAAGACGACTACGGAGGACAGAACTCATGTGAGCATCAAGTTCTGACTCTTGCTCTTCACGCAAAACGTAAGTAAGACTCGTAAGTTTCGTTTAGTTTAGTTTAGTTTCGTCGGTTTCCCATAATGCTCGACATACGACGGGAGCTCGTTAAGTACAAAAAGCCAACTTGTGTCTGATCGAGTCCGGTCTGCATTCTCACCTCAAACAAACCGCACCAGAGTTCGAATGGAACCGTGCAGAGACCGAGCTTTTTAGGTGGTCTCGGTTCGCTTGTTTGCTCCGGATCGAGATTTTTGTTTTTTATTCACACCAGAACAAAAGGTCCGAATCAAAGGAGCAAACGAACTCTGGTTCGTTTTAAACGAACCAAACAAGGTGTGAAAATGACCTAAATCAAAACAAACAAAAGAAAACAATAGTGCAGCAGGTCAGGTCCAGAGGTGTGAATGGTTCTGCTAACAAGACCCACACTCCACTCCCACTGCAGATCTAACAGGCCCACCTAAATAAAACCAACTGGAAACAAGTAGGTGTGGTAGTCTCAAGCCGTGTCTCAATTCCCAGTGTGCACAGTCCGGAGTGCAGTCCGTGGACCGCATGGGCGTCGGCGAAATGCGACAGGTCCCGCAACTACCAGATGCAGCCACCGACTCCATTTTCTCCCGTAGAAGAAGTAGCGCGCAATGCATGCTGGGATATATGACTGCGCGAAGTGTGCATGGATGCACAGTTGGTTCACACCCTGATTTCCATGGAAACGACTGTGGTTTTCAGGGTGCATTTTAACTGTGCATGGGACAAAAACGAAATGGGACAGCAGTCGTCGCGCCGGAAGTGACGTACATGCCCTTAAAACCACACTCCGAACTGTGCACACTGCGAACTGAGACACGGCTTCAGAGTCATTTCATTGTAGTTAGCGCCACCTTCAGGCAGATATAGGCAGTGTCCACCAGCGTCTGACCAGAACTGAAGAAGCAGAAGAAACGGATTTGACCAAATTGATTTTCTCCTTTTGCTGTGGATTTTACCTGTACGACTGAGGGATTCTGGAAGTCCATTTTGTGTCATATATAAATCTTCTCTTGTGGCTCCAGCTCACGGGCCCCTCACAGTTTTTACGGTGTGAGTTCGGGACTTGCGGGCGAGTCTCTGTGTTTTAAATGTGACTCTTCAGACTCCACTAACTCCACTAAAACCACTACAGCACAGACCCGGCTTTACTTTTATAGAATCACTGTAAATGAATGAACACTACGTTATATTCTGTGTGAAACGTGTATCTGGAAGTTTTTTGTCTGTAACGCTTCAATAAATGTGTTTTTGTAAAAGTTTGTGTGAGAAAATATTACTGTTTACATACGCACACAAACAAATCCACTGTTTTTAAAGGTGTTAAAGTTATTTGACTTTGTAAAATATAAAACTGTCTGATAAAGTATAAAGGAGGAATAACTTAAGACCAAGCAACATTTGAAATATTCAAAGAGAGACGAGGGGTAAAGGACAAAGAGATGAGTTAAATTTAAAAAAGTAAAAGTAAGAAGTTCGACAGATGAGTTTAAGTGGAGCACATTTATGGAAGGAACTCAGAGAGAAGTATAAAAAATGTGCAAATATGAATCTTTTTTTGTTTAATTTACAAAGGCAACTTTTTAGAGACAAACCACCAAGAAAGCAGATATTAATAAACTGTTATTAAAAACTTATTGATAATATATTATAAATGTGTGTGTATTTGTAATGTGTATGTGTGTTTTTCATCTAATGCAGTGGTTACCAACCTTTTTTGGCCTGTGACCCCATTTTGACATCACACATTTCTGGTGACCCCATAGATTTTTTTTTTTTTTAATCGTGTTTCAGTCTCAGCCTCAGACACAATATTGTGACTGAGGCTGAGACTGAAACACGATTTAAAAAAAGTCAATGGCGACCCCATAGACTTTTAAATTTTTTTTTTTTTAATCATGTTTCAGTCTCAGCCTCAGACACAATATTGTGACTGAGGCTGAGACTGAAACACGATTAAAAAAAAGTCTATGGCGACCCCAGAGACTTTTTAAATTTACATTTTTTTTTTATCATGTTTCAGTCTCAGCCTCAGTCACAATATTGTGTCAAATGATTCGACGTGTCTGAGGCCTCAGAGAAACAAGTGGACAAATTTAACCATTGCAAACCAACACACAACCCATGATTTGGGAAGTTCCCAAATGGATGGATGGGAACGGATCGCTTTTTTCCACCTGTAGATGCCATCGAAAATGACACAAATGCCAAAAGTCGCCAGAAGTCACCAAAATCACCACTAACGTCACACAATACTCCTCACTACCAAACATTTAAAAAATATATTGGTGCATCTTTTATACTGTAGCAGTTTAGTGCTTGTCAAACCGAGGAAGCGCGGTGCCAATGAAACGCTTCGATACACTGAACCACTAAACACTAAACCTGGACTAAACCTGGTCTAAATCTGGACTAAGCCTTGACTAAACCTGGACTAAACCTGGACTACACCTGATCTAAATCTGGACTAAATCTGGACTAAGCCTGGACTAAACCTGGACTAAATCTGGACTAAGCCTGGACTACACCTGGACTAAACCTGGACTAAATCTGGACTAAGCCTGGACTACACCTGGACTAAACCTGGACTAAATCTGGACTAAGCCTGGACTACACCTGGACTACACCTGGACTAAACCTGGACTAAATCTGGACTAAGCCTGGACTACACCTGGACTAAACCTGGACTAAATCTGGACTAAGCCTGGACTACACCTGGACTAAATCTGGACTAAATCTGGACTAAGCCTGGACTACACCTGGACTAAACCTGGACTAAATCTGGACTAAACTTTGACTAAACTTTGACTAAAACTGGTCTAAAACTGGACTAAAAACCTGGACTAAACCTGATCTAAACGTGATTTAAACCTGATCTAAATCTGGACTAAACCTGGACTAAACCTGGTCTAACCCTGGACTAAACCTGGACTAACCCTGGACTAAACCTGGACCAAACCTGGACTAAACCTGGACTAAACCTGGACTAAACCTGAACCCGAGGGACAGAGTGACCAGGGAAGTGTGGCACAGGCACAGCAGGTCAGCAGGTTAATGTGAGGATAATACCGGGACTTTTAGGTGATGGACAGGCAGGAAAATCACTCATATTTCAGCGAAATTCGACGTTTTGAAGCCAAAACAGGTGACCTACCTGAATCGTGTAGATTTGATAAGTAATGATTTTGTGTGTGTGTGTGTGTGTGTAACCCTACGTTGTTAATACTGCTAATACTACCTGTAAATGTCTAAATTGAGGGTTATCTAATTCTAGATTCAATGAGGAGGTTGGTTGGAAATTGATCAACAGTTAATAGACTGGTAGACTCCACTCCAAAAGAACCACACTACAACTGATTTAGGATTAAATGCAGAACTAATGATTATTGGTCAAATTCATTTGTTCATTTACAGTAATTTACAATAACATAAAATATTGACACAAAAACCAAAATAATACATTGTCCAGTCCAAATCAAGTCCAAATCAAATCAATGTTAGGTTAATCTACTTGTGCTCTGTTAGCAAGACGGCTACAAGAGGAAGAACAGAGCGAAGAAGAAAATTCTAAACCAATTTGGTGTGCTGCCATCTAGTGGCAAAACTGGGGATTGCACTTAATGTGGTTTATCAAGCACATTAGCAGGGCTCTCAAGTTTTGAAGATTGCTAGGAGTGAGATTTCTGAGGGGTGGGGGGCATTTTTTCCTGAGGGGCGGGGGTCAAGTTATAAAATGAAACCAGGGGGGATGGTGGAAGGGCAGGGCAGAATTAGAAGGTACTTTGTTAATATGGAAATGCTTTTATAACTAAAAGTCCATATTATCATTCAATAATGCACAGGATAATATGTTATCACACACAGTCTTGGTTTAGTCTTGGTTTAGTCCTGGTTTAGTCCTGGTTTAGACCTGTTTTAGACCTGTTTTAGTCCTGGCTTAGTCTTGGTTTAGACCTGGTTTAGTTTTGGTTTAGTCCCGGTTTAGTCCTGGTTTAGACCCGGTTTAGATCTGGTTTAGTCTTGGCTTAGTCCTGATTTAGACCTGGTTTAGTCCTGGCTTAGTCTTGGTTTAGACCTGGTTTAGTTTTGGTTAAGTCCTGGTTTAGTCCTGGTTTAGTCCCGGTTTAGTCCTGGTTTAGAAAAGGTTTAGATCTGGTTTAGTCTTGGGTTAGTCCTGGTTTAGACCTGGTTTAGTCCTGGTTTAGACCTGGTTTAGTCCTGGTTTAGTGCCGGGTTAGTCCCGGTTTAGTCCTGGTTTAGACCTGGTTTAGTCTTGGTTTAATCCTGGTTTAGTCCCAGTTGAATCCTGGTTTAGACCCGGTTTAGACCTGGTTTAGTCTTGGTTTAGTCCTGGTTTAGTTCTGGTTCTGGTTTAGCAAAATTAACAGGGTTACATGTGCAAGATGCATTTTAAATAAACCGTTGAGTGTGTAGTTACTGTGAGTTTGCTGGTGATTTTGGGGATTTTTCCTTTAAATGTTGCGCCCTGGTTTCCCCTCAGCCAAGTCGTAGCAATAGTAAAGCCGGCTGGTTAGCTCAACCGGTAAGTCAATGACTTTCCCCAGGGGGATGTGGGTTCAAATCCCCCCTGGCAAGGAGCAAACCAGTGTGGGTCCTTGGGCAAGACCCTTCATGGTACTGCCCCCCCGGGTGCTAAAAGATGGCTGCACACTGCTCCTGAAAAGGATGGGTCAAATGCAGAAGTCAGATTTCTTCCGTGTGAGACCAAAATAAAGACTTAATCTAAAATACTTTGCTTCAGGGAACACAAATATAAATTAATACGGAAGTTGACAGAGGCCATATTTTTTCTTCCTTGTTATCCCAAGATGACAACATAATTAATTCGAGATCTTAAGAAAACAACACAATTATTCAGTGATCTCGGGAAAACAACTGAAACGTCGACCTCCACGTTGTGACAGTCTGACTTCGGGGCTATTTCTCATTCTGAATAGATGTGTTTTTTGTCATTAGAATGTCTGGAATAATAATCGATCAGCTGATAAGGCAATATATTGATCAGGGGTTGACACAGGGGGAGACTGCATCACGTCTTTTAATTCGGGATAATTTCAAGATTAGTCCGCAGCACCTCCGCAGAAGACTGGCCCGACTTCGTCTTTACCAACGGAGATACTAGGGACGGGCAAAGTGAAGCTTCATGAAACACTGAAGCAGTTGAAGCGATTGTGCCGGAGCTGAAACACAGTTCGAAACTCTCTCCAAAGTGATATCTAGTGGCGATATGTTAGAACTACAACATCCAGAATGTTTCATGTTTTGAGATGGAATCATTTGTTTTCTCGAGATCTCAAAATAAGTTTTGTTTTCTCAAGCTCTCGAAATAACACTTTTGTTTTCTTGAGATCTCGAAACAACACTTTTGTTTTCTCTAGATCTCGAAATAAGTTTTGTTTTCTTGAGATCTTGAAATAACAGTTTTGTTTTCTCGAGATCTCGAAATAACAGTTTTGTTTTCTCAAGATCTCGAAATAACACTGTTTTCTTTAGATCTCGAAATAACAGTTTTGTTTTCTTTAGATCTCGAAATAACACTTTGTTTTCTTTAGATCTCGAAATCACAGTTTTGTTTTCTTGAGATCTCAAAATAACACTTTTATTTTCTTGAGATCTCGAAATCAGTTTTGTTTTCTCGAGATCTCAAAATAAGTTTTGTTTTCTCTAAATCTCGAAATAACACTTTGTTTTCTTTAGATCTCGAAATAACACTTTTGTTTTCTCTAGATCTCAAAATAACACTTTTATTTTCTCGAGACCTCGAAATAACACTTTTGTTTTCTCAAGATCTCGAAATAACACTTATTTTCTCAAGATCTCGAAATAACAGTTTTGTTTTCTCGAGATCTCGAAATAACACTTGTTTTCTCAAGATCTCGAAATAAGTTTTGTTTTCTCGAGATCACAAATTAATTGTGTCGTTTTCTCAAGATTTCGAGTTAATTTTCGCATTATTAAGGTGGAAAATAATCGTTACGAACATGGCCTCTGTCGGCTTCCGTAAATGAGTCCGTTGTGCTCCGCGGTCGAAGCCAAAAATGCCAGGGCCGTTTTTTTGTCCCAGTCCAGCCCTGCTCACAAGAGTCCATTTTGTGTCATAAAACAAAACATTTCTTAATTCTCTGTTTCACTCTGCTGTGTAAAAACGGCTCAAACACAGAAATCGGAGAGGGGAGATTTCTTTATTGATCCGTGAACATTAGAATCATTTACAGTGCGCCCGTGTTTATTCACAAATGTCCAAAGCTTTTAACGTGAGGATTCAGTGTAAACAAAACCACCGAGGACGTAAACACCGGCGCGGAAAACCCAAACAACGGCAGAGGTTTCGGTAAAGCTGCACTGTGTAACTTTTCTGGTACTTTTCTGGTAAGTCACCCTGCTTCCCTCCACGGAGATCTTAACGATGCTGGGCCTGGAAGGTTCCGCAGCGTGGCATTAATCTGAACCCGAGGAGACAAGCAGGAGGATGTGACCGGCGTCAAGTTACAGGTCAGATCTGCAGAGAGGCGAGCCCACTCCAGGATCTGACCAGGACTCGACCAGGATCTGACCAGGACTAGACCAGGATCTGACCAGGATCTGACCAGGGCTAGACCAGGATCTGACCAGGACTAGACCAGGATCTGACCAGGATCTGACCAGAACTGGACCAGGATCTGACCAGGATCTGACCAGGACTAGACCAGGATCTGACCAGGATCTGACCAGGACTAGACCAGGACTAGACCAGGATCTGACTAGGACTAGACCAGGATCTGAGCAGGACTAGACCAGGATCTGACCAGGATCTGACCAGGATCTGACCAGGAGCTGACCAGGATCTGACCAGGAGCTGACCAGGACTAGACCAGGACTACACCAGGATCTGACCAGGACTAGACCAGGATCTGACCAGGACTAGACCAGGATCTGACCAGGATCTGACCAGGACTAGACCAGGATCTGACCAGGATCTGACCAGAACTAGACCAGGATCTGACCAGGATCTGACCAGGACTAGACCAGGACTGGACCAGGATCTAACCAGGACTAGACCAGGATCTGACCAGGACTAGACCAGGATCTGACCAGGACTGGACCAGGATCTGACCAGGGCTAGACCAGGATCTGACCAGGACGAGACCAGGATCTGACCAGGATCTGACCAGGATCTGACCAGGACTAGACCAGGATCTGACCAGGACTAGACCAGGATCTGACCAGGATCTGACCAGGACTAGACCAGGATCTGACCAGGACTAGACCAGGATCTGACCAGGACTAGACCAGGACTAGACCAGGACTAGACCAGGACTAGACCAGGACTAGACCAGAACTAGACCAGGACCAGACCAGGACTAGACCAGGATATTACCAGAACTATACCGGGACTAGACCAGGATCTGACCAGGACTAGACCAGGATCTGGTCTAGTCCTGGTCACTGAAATAACCAAATCTGATTGGACGCTCGTGTTTGGTTCTGGCTCGAGACGTAACAGAGGGAGTAGAGACCAAACAGATTTAACTGAAGTAAAAATACAGAAAGAGATCGATCGGGGTTTACCAGACAAACGAAATATGGCACAGAATAAATAAATAAATACAAAATAAAGACATGAATAACCTTCTGTAGAGTATCCATAGAAACATGAAGTTATAAAATGAGTAGCAGCAGGTTTGTCAAGTTGCTGTGTACAGTTTTGTATCATGTTTTTGTATATTTATGGAGAATTGTCGCAGACTTGTGGGCGGAGCCTCGTACAGGGCTTATGTAGGGCACCAGAGAGATCTCTAGATTACTCACACATGCACGGATGGCTCAGAAACGTCTTCAGGTGGGTTTTTGATGAGGGAACAGCGTTAAAACCTGGGAGAAAGCTTTAAAAAAAAAAGATTTTGCATAATAATCCCTCTTTAAATAAATAAATAAATAGATAAAGTTAAAGTTCACGGAAACGGACGTGGATTAGGTCTGATACGAGCTTGTGTAGGTTAAAAGTTTAATATTATAAATACTTTTTGGATTGTTCGTAAATCAAAGTGCTGAGAAACAGGAAATTATAGACCTGGTTTAGTCCTGGTTTAGTCCCATTTAAGTCCTTGTTTGGTTTTGGTTTGGTATCATTTCAGACCTAGTTTAGTCCTGATTCAGACTTGGTTTACTAATGCTGAAGTCTGGGATTGGGACCTGATTTTGTTCCTGGTCTAGACCTTGTTCAGTCCTATTTTTAATTGATTTGATTTAATTTAATTTAATTTAATTTAATTTAATTTATTCTTTGTTCAGTCCTGGTTTAGTCCAAGTTCAGTCCTGGTTTAGTTCTGGTTCAGTCTTAGTTTAGTCCTGGTTCAGTCCTGGTTTAGTCCTGGTTTAGTCCTGGTTTAGTCCTAGTTTAGTCCTGGTTTAGTCCTGGTTTAGTCCTGGTTCAGTCCTGGTTCAGTCCTAGTTCAGTCCTGGTTTAGTCCTGGTTTAGTCCTAGTTCAGTCCTGGTTTAGTCCTGGTTTAGTTTTGGTTTAGTACTGATTTAGTCCTGGTTCAGTCCTGGTTTAGTCCTGGTTTAGTTTTGGTTTAGTTCTGGTTTAGTCCTGGTTTAGTCCTGGTTTAGTCCTGGTTTAGTCCTGGTTTAGTTTTGGTTTAGTTCTGGTTTAGTTCTTGTTTAGTCCTGGTTTAGTTCTAGTTTAGTCCTGGTTTAGTTCTAGTTTAGTCCTGGTTTAGTTTTTGTTTAGTCCTGGTTTAGTCTTAGTTTAGTCCTGGTTTAGTCTTAGTTTAGTCCTGGTTTAGTCCTGGTTTAGTCTTGGTTTAGTCCTAGTTTATTCCTGGTTTAGTCCTGGTTTAGTTTTGGTTTAGTCCTAGTTTATTCCTGGTTTAGTCCTGGTTTAGTCCTGGTTTAGTCCTGGTTTAGTCCTGGTTTATTCCTGGTTTAGTCCTGGTTTAGTCCTGGTTTAGTTTTGGTTTAGTCCTGGTTTAGTTCTGGTTTAGTCCTGGTTTAGTCCTGGTTTAGTTCTGGTTTAGTCCTGGTTTAGTCCTGGTTTAGTCCTGGTTTAGTCCTGGTTTAGTTTTGGTTTAGTTCTGGTTTAGTCCTGGTTTAGTCCTAGTTAGTTCTGGTTTAGTCCTGGTTTAGTTTTGGTTTAGTCCTGGTTTAGTCCTAGTTTAGTCCTGGTTTAGTCCTGGTTTAGTCCTAGTTTAGTCCTGGTTTAGTCCTGGTTTAGTTTTGGTTTAGTCCTGGTTTAGTTCTGGTTTAGTCCTGGTTTAGTCCTGGTTTAGTTCTGGTTTAGTCCTGGTTTAGTCCTTGTTTAGTTCTGGTTTAGTCCTGGTTTAGTCCTAGTTTAGTTCTGGTTTAGTCCTGGTTTAGTTTTTGTTTAGTCCTGGTTTAGTCCTAGTTTAGTCCTGGTTTAGTCCTGGTTTAGTCCTGGTTTAGTTTTGGTTTAGTTCTGGTTTAGTCCTGGTTTAGTCCTGGTTTAGTTCTGGTTTAGTCCTGGTTTAGTCCTTGTTTAGTTCTGGTTTAGTCCTGGTTTAGTCCTAGTTTAGTTCTGGTTTAGTCCTGGTTTAGTTTTTGTTTAGTCCTGGTTTAGTCCTAGTTTAGTCCTGGTTTAGTCCTGGTTTAGTCCTGGTTTAGTTTTGGTTTAGTTCTGGTTTAGTCCTGGTTTAGTCCTAGTTTAGTTCTGGTTTAGTCCTGGTTTAGTTCTGGTTTAGTCCTGGTTTATTCCTGGTTTAGTCCTGGTTTAGTCCTGGTTTAGTCTCCATTAGCAAAGGGCACTGTAAATGAACTTAAAGCTGCTCTGTTTACCAATATTGTCTCCATGGAGATGTTATTGGTTTGTCTGTAATGTTCCACAGCATGTCATTTACCTTATCCATCTCCATGGAGACAAGCGGAAGATGCAACCGGGCGAAATTACATGTCAGATCTGCGAAAAGGCGCCTGTTTTTCACGGTATTTTTCAGCAATTAAAACATCTAAGCAAACCAGACAACAAGCTCCAGTTAATGCCACACTGTGGAACATCCCAAACAAAGCCATAGCATCTTCAATGGAGAAAAGCAGGCTTCCGGAAAGTTACATGAAGCACCTTTAAATTGTGAATGAAGTTTTAGTTCAAATCCAGCCTCTCCTTTAGTTTCAGAGCTATAGAACTATGAGCACCACATTTACAGATATATTGGAGTATAATCTTATGTACAACGTTTCGCTCTTTCCTCGAGAAAAAGGGACGTTTCGCTGGGGATGTGGCAGTTAATATTATCTTTATTTTATCTTTCATGTGCTCTTTATTTCGGTGAGTAAAAAGCTACGTCTAGAATCTTTTTTTTTTTAGGAATGTTACCTTCGGTTTTAGACCTTTTATTTATTTATTTTTAAATGAAGAAGCATAGACTGTATAAAGAAGCGGACTGAGGGAGTGTGACGTCACTCGCAGCGATCAGTGAAGCTCATCGAGGCTAGCGGTTATAGCGGTTAAATGTTTTTTTACAATCTGAACCTTATTTCTGTAATAAAACAAGTTGTTTTACTCACCCATAGCACTTTGGTGTCATATGGCGCAGTTTTGTAGATGTTGTAGTTTAGCGATATCCGTTAACGTGAGTGCTCGGGGCAGGCGATTACAGTCACCAAATAACACAAACTTTAGCACTTTTCAAATTACAGAAGCTCAATGTCTTAGTCTACACTTTCGTTTGAGTCAAAAGTGCCTCTAATCCGAGATTTATCCATAGTTTGGAGTAGATGAGGAGGACAGTCACATGTGCTCAGTCACAGCTGATTTCGCTCTCAGCTCTCGGGACCCAAACATGAAAGGCAAAGCTGTAAGACGTTTGGACCATCGTGTTTGCAGTACCCACTTCAGTCAGGACCATTTTTTACCAGCAAAGGAAAAGAAAGAAGGCCAGCGGATTCAGCGCACGATTCTGAGAAGTAATGTGAAACCGACGGCTGTTCTCTGCTGCTCCTAAAACTGTCTCCGCTTCATTCTTTCCGTATCCATTCTGTCTCCTCATCCGTATACTCCTCTTCAGTCCTCAGTCCTCCATAAGTCCTCTTCAGCCTCAAAGTCCCAATCTTCTGCCATGTGTCGCTCAAAACAGAAAAGTTCTGAGCGTCTTCTTATCTGCAAATCAGCTGTGACTCCGCACATGCGACTGTCCTCCTCATCTACTCCAAACTATGGATAAATCTTGGATTAGAGGCACTTTTGACTCAAACTAAAGTGTAGACTAAGACATTGAGCTTCTGTAATTTGAAAAGTGATAAAGTTTGTGTTATTTGGTGACTGCAATCGCCTGCCCCAAACACTCACGTTAACGGATATCGCTAAACTACAACATCTACGAAACTGCTCCAAATGACACCAAAGTGCTATGGGTGAGTAAAACAGCTTGTTTTATTACAGAAATAAGGTTCAGATTGTAAAAAAAAACATTAATATTCCTTTAATCCAGAACTGGGGGGCTATATTTTCGAAATCCGAGGTGGTTGAAGGTACACTCCCCTTCCGACCGACGGCTGATTTAGCGAGCGGGAGGGACCTCAGAGAAAGAAGGCACCTGATTGGTCCGTTTTTAATGTTCGTATCTTCATTTACGGACTGAAAAACGAAATAAAAACAGCAGGATCATGTAGAGCGGGTTAATACGAACATTTTAAAACCAAAATGAGGAGTCAGACAGCAGCAGTTACAGAGAGAGGAGATGTTTTTTCAATAGAAGTCAATCGGAGCCAGAAGGGCGCCCATGCTCACTTCCTGTTTGGAACGCGGCGGCTAGCACGTTAGCTCTGTCCATTTATATATACAGTCTATGTTCAGAACAAGATCATTTTAGTTTGGTCTTTTGTCTTTCCTTCGATTCTTTTCAAACTAATTTCACAGTAAAATTATTGCCTTGAAAAACCCGCGGACGATTGGATCATGCCTTTTTCACATCGTCTCACTGATTCTCGGTTAAATATCGGCTTGTCTCTCGCTGTTGTCGTATTTTCTTCGTGCGTTCGTTATTGGTTGGTCTCGTTGTTGGGATGGAGCAGGTCACTTCAGGTCAATCCCCTGAGCCTTTTCCTTGGCCTGAAAAAGACATTTAACAAATGAGTAACTGGCATCTTGTGTGCTTTACATGTCCATAAAAGTCAAATTATAAATACTCAACGGACATTTTTCATTAATTAAAGTTTTAGAATTCAAAGTGACCAATAGGCCAATAAGCTCTGTCCATATTAACAGAGACAGAGACAGATTTCTATGGGTGTCTCTGTTCCCTCCCTGCAGGACACATACCGCACCCGCCTCACCCGCAAAGCCCTCTGGGTGATCCCACCCACCCATCCAACTGCCTCTTCAGTCTGCTGCCATCAGGAAGGAGACTGAGGAGCCTCAGGGCCAAGACCAGCAGACTGAAAGACAGCTTCATCCACCAAGCTGTCAGGATGCTCAACTCTCTCCCAATCACACTGCTGCTGAAATGACACTGATGCTTAAATGACACTGACACTGATGCTTAATTGACACTTAAATGACACTGACACTTCTGCTTAAATGACACTTAAATGACACTGATGCTTAAATGACACTGAAGCTTAAATGACACTGACACTGCTGCTTAAATTACACTTAAATGGCACTGATGCTTAAATGACACTTAAATTACATTGACACTGCTGCTTAAATGACACTGATGCTGAAATGACACTTAAATTGCACTGCTGCTTAAATGACACTGGCACTGTTGCTTAAATGACACTGACACTGCTGCTTAAATTACACTTAAACTACACTGACACTGCTGCTTAAATGACACGGACACTGCTGCTTAAATGACACTGACACTGCTGCTTAAATGACACATTTGAGCTTTATTCCGCTCCACATTATGTGTTTTACTTATTTGTATTATACACAAGCGTTTTGTACTTTTGCTACGGGTATATGTGATGTTTTAGTCATGGTGTTTATTGGTGTTTATTGGTGTTTATCACATGTTTTATGTTCACTGTGGCCCTAGGGGGCGCTGCCATTTCAAATCCTGTGTGTGCGACCTGTACATATGGTTTTTGACAATAAAGTTGACTTTGAACTTTGAGATTTTCCTATTGATTACATTGTCCTTTGCCATGAAATATGCAAAAAGTCAATACATTCACACATTAGTGATTAGACCCAAGAGCTCCCTGTATGGGCCCTGTTCACACTTACGTCACAAAACAGTGTTCTGTCGGAATGGGCTGCCCTGTCGAAACAGCCTAAATCGACAGTGACATCTATCGATTCACGCTACCCCGTCGAAATAAGCGACCTTATGTTTTCCGTTTACAATTGTACAGATCCAATAAAGCGAACCTCCCCAGTTTTACAACATATTTCTTTGGATTCGAGACAGCGAGTTTGATGCTGTTTGCACACAGTGATCACATACCTTAATTATGTCAAATTTAAACTCATTTATATGAATATGCGTGGATACACTTGTACATATACATTTATATAATTATGCCTTATTTGATGCCTGTCTCTTGCTCTTTTTTGCTACTTATTTAGAATTTATTATTACCATTTATACTTATTTATTATATTGTGATGTTTGAGCTGCTGTGTCCCAATAATTTGGGATGTGGATTAATGTGTTTGTGGATTAATTAAGTTTGTCCAAATCTAAGGCTGCGTCCCATTCCTCTGTCTTACCCCTTCATCTTACCCCTACCCCTTGGTTTTGTGCGTTCATGTGAGGGCAAGGGGTGTCCCGATTCTAACTGTCAAGTTTCAAGTCTGGTCGACGTGAAACGAAGAGGTACGACTACAAGCTCAGGCAGGTTTTGGGATCAGGATGGCAGCGTCACATCAACCAGCCGAGGACTCACATAAATGTATTTTCAGCAGTTGTAATTATCCATTAACAGTTTAGCAGGTTTACAATTGTGACGCTTATGTTCTACGTTACTTTTAGTGAACTGTTGTCGCGGTGTCTGATTAGCCGACGTTATCATTTTCAATGAACTTTCATGGTAAAAGGAGAAATTCAATTTGTCAACTGGACAAAGTTTATTTGGACAAAGACGTTTCGCAGCTCATCCAAGCTGCTTCTTCAGTTCTGGTTAGAGTGCTGATGGACACTGAAGGGAGGAGCTAACTACAATTAAATTACTCTGAAACTATCCCACCTCTTTGTTTTCAGTTTCTGTCTGAGGTCTTGTTTAGCATACCCATTCAGTACCATAATGGGTGCTTTCACACCTCTGGACCTGACCTGGCTAGTCCTGTTGTTTTCTTTGTTTGTTTTGATTTAGGTTTGAGAATGGAATTATACATGGGAGACAAATAGTGTCTGACCCCTCCATTCCTGTTTGAACTTTCATGTATAAACAAGTTAGTTTTTTGTCGAGCTGAAGTACCCGATAATCCTTGATGTTTGTTTACATTTTGTTTGCGTCTGTTGCCTCTGTAGATGTAGCAGCTCAGGTAGAGGCGAGGGACGATGACGCAAACGGAAATCGAGTGGCGTCCCATATCTTAGGGCAGTGCTTCTCAATTATTTTCTGTGACGCCCCCCCTAGGAAGAAGAAAAAATTTCACGCCCCCCTTCCTGCGCGCGACTATAAATATTATTATTTGTCTAGAAAATTGTTATGAGAACACCATTGTATCCTTTTATTTACATTATAAACAAAAAAAGAAAGAAACTTACAACAAAGACTGCACTGAGGACTCAAATATTAATGTGTTTTTAATGCTTTGCGCACATTTGTTTACGTTTTACAGAAATGAAACTTAAAACCACCTCATTTGCATAAGCTAAAAGCACTGAAAAAAAACGCTCTCTCCTTGTGCCACTGATGCGTCAGCTTCTGTCGGACTAAAGGACACGACTCAGTGGAATATACGTGTTTTTTCTGTGACAGAGGATGTTCTGTTAATGGTGAGACTGTGCGTAAATCGCATGTGAGAACGCCACTGCCAACTACTGTTGTTGATGTGCAATTACACTTAGTTCTAGTACAGTACAGCAAAAAAACATGTTTCCCAGGGTCATACGCGCCCCCCCTGGCATCACGCCACGCCCCCCCAGGGGGGCCCGCCCCACTATTTGAGAAGCACTGTCTTAGGGGAACATTCGTACCCCGAGCCCTCTCAGCTCGGTATCGAGGGGCAAGACAAAGACATAGATAAAGGCGTAGGGCAAGGGGTAAAACAGAGTAATAGGACACAGCTACTCTATTTTTGTATGTATGTTCCTCAAACCATGAACGTGCTTAAATAAACCCTCAGCCTTTTCAGCAGGTCTCAAACTATAATACAAAAATACTAAAATTAGTCAAATTAAAAAGTATAGATACCTAAAATTCATACTTTAGTACAGAAACTTTCCATCCTCACCCTGAGCGACGGCCGTGGTGGTCTCACTGGTCGGACTGGTTCAGCCGCCGGGGCAGGTCTTCTCTCCAGAGGCTCCAGGTCATCAGCTACATCCGGGCAGCCCACGTACCCGCCCTGCCTGAAGACTTCACCCAGGTCCCCCTCCAGCATACCCCCCCTGTGTCCTCCGTCCCACAGCCCGGGACCCCCCCTGTGTCCCCCCTGTGTCCCCCCTCCTCTGGCCTGGACCCCCGCGTGCTCTGGGTCACTGTCCGAGCTGTTACTGGAGTGGCTCAGCACCGCCCCCTCGTGATTATTGTTCGCCTCTTTACACAGCACTTCCTGGTTCCCATCCAGATCCGTGTCGGGCACTTCCTGGTTGTGGAACATGTGGTTGTCATGGGTACCACTCACTACTTCCTGGTTCTCTGCGACACTGAAGTCGACGAGTATTTGGTTGTTGCTCTGCTCCAAATCCGGTACTTCCTGGTTCGCCGTCATCGTTGTGTCGTCAAAGCGCGGATCAGGTACGGCGGGGCTGCACGGTTCTAGCACTTCCTGATTTTCATACTCTACTTGTTCGTTGGTGAAGAAGACATCCAAAACCTCCTGATTTTCTGGTGCAAAATCCACCAGCAGTTCTTGGTTAACATCCTCCACCGTATCCGTTCCATCTTTCACATCGCTCAAATTCATTGGTTCAAGCACTTCCTGGTTTTCGTAATCGACCAATAGTTCATCTTCAAATACAGATGGCTCTACTACTTCTTGGTTGCTAAAATTCAAATCTACCTGCTCCTCATTTTCAAAGTCAATGCGATTCTCCTCGTTAGCTGGACTCGCAGTGAAATCTAGGACTTCCCGGTTTATCTCCTCGGGGCTGAGTTTGAAACCGTAGGGGTCGCAGGAGTGGGAGGCGAAGGGGTCGAAGGCCGGAGGTGACACGAGGGGCTCGGGGTCGTAGGCGAGGTCCGGCTCTGAGGTGCTGGGGCTGGGCGCTTCGTCGGGGTCGAGCAGGGTGTGGCTGGAGTGTTCCGGGGACAGTTTGAAACCGTACGGGTCGTAGGAGGACTGCAGACTGGACGGTTCGTAGTTCATGTCGAAGCTGAGTTCTTTGAGTTCCGATTGCTGGAAGAACTCTTGGGAGTCTTTGGCTGGAGTCACGGGGCTGTGGGGGTCCGACTTAAGCCCCACCTCGGAGATGCTTCTTTGGGGTTGGGAGGTGATCGGAGCCGGGGCTGCGGTGGTCGTTCCTGGAAAATAAATGTTAGATTAAAGAGAGGTATTATGGTTTTTATGACCTTTTTAAACCGATATTAATCACAAGTAAGAGCTTGTGGTATATTTAGACAAAATAGAACCATGATGTCAGTTTTAGACAACTTCTTTCAGTTGTAAATAATGAGTAAAATTTAAGAAACTGTATCCTGCACTGTTTTAAAAAAAAGTTACTAGAATCACGACTGTGCCTGTGTCTGAAAGTCCTGGACTGAAGAGCAGAAATGTATCGTGCTCTGAGCTGGATTAGTCCTGATCGAAACGAGGAGTTTAGTCTGAAGCAGTTTTAGAAAATGGCAGATAGATAATTTGAAATGTTCTTGTACCCGCTGTGTCCTCTCCGACTCCGGTCACTGAGCCCAGGCTGAGCTCCTCGATGTCTGATGGGGGAGAGATGTTCCCCAGGTCCAGCTCGTACCCGTTTGGGTCGGACTCTCCGGAGTACTGCCCCTGGGACCTCCAGCCTCGGATCGGGACCGGACCCAACTCCTCGGAGGAGCTCTGGATCGGTCTGAACCCGGGCTGGCCCTCCTCCATCTGACCTGAAGGGGGCGCAAGGACAAATATTAGTGTTATAGTGTTACATCATGAATCCAGTTAATTCCTCAACTATACATGGGTTTAAAGATGTGGTCCTCTGTCGCCATAGCAATAAAGACATTTTATTAAAATATTATATCTTGGACGCTCATTAAAACCCAGTAAAGACTTGTTTTCCTGAAACCCATGCAGCAGAGGATATAATAGGTCCAGTGTGTAGGATTTGTGGCGCATAGGTGGATGGTGCTATTGCGCTTCCTGTTTTAGCTACGGCAGACCTCGAGGGTCACCCGGGCGCGCCGTAACGCGGACAGCTCTCGTACCCGCGCACGAACGCGTGAAGCGCACCTGGCGCTGTGCGATCCCTCGCCGACAACTACTGTATAAATAAAACGCGGTCCTGTTCACTGTTTTTTTTTTCTTTCCGCATGAAAACACACATTCCCAATCATGTACCATGAGAATCTACACATCAAATGAAACCTTACAGTCTCCTCTTTTTGACTATGCAATTCATTTCCCTGCACAACAATCACTCCCCGAGCACATGGGGCTTTTATACAGAAAAGCACAAAACGAGGTTTGTTACTTAGCTTACCTTTGAAGGCTCTGCACAGGTCAAACTCTGTATTTCACCATAAACTTGCTCTCAATCTGTCCATAAGGATCCAGCGAATAAAATCCAGTAAAACAATTTAGTCCAAAACACGTGTTAGATCCATTACGACGTGTGATCCGGCAGCATGCTTGTCGTTTATCCAAACGCATACTATCTCGTTGTGTGAAAACCACGAGCCTTGCCGAAGGCGGAGCCCAAATGTCCTTCTGCGGCTCCCGTATTCAAAATGGCTGCCTCTGCATGGGGAAGATCCCCCTTTTATGTGACTATATCTAAGTCCAAAAGAATACTTTGATTTCATGATGGAAGTGAAAAGGCTTGGAAAACAATGTATTTTTGAATGGGTATCTTCAATTTTGGTAATTAACGGGTAAAAATCTTACACACTGTCCCTTTAAGTCCCAAGTCCCAAGTGTATAAATAAATAAATACTTTCACTTCACAATTGTCTGTTACTTGTGTGTGAACTTTCAGTAAAAAATTCAAAATAAAAACTTCATGTTTATGGTTGTAAACATGTAAAAATGTGCAAAAGTTCAAGGTGTATTAGTACTTTCGCGAGGTACTGTATATATTTAAACCAAAGTTTAAAGGTGATTTGTGTAACCTTTTTGGTTGGGGGTCCATCACCTGCTTGTTTCTATGGAGATGTCATTACTCTGCCTGGAATGTTCCACAGTGTGACATTAAACAGCTCGACTTTACGTTTCTTCAATCACAGGTGGTTTTAGAGCTCAAAAATACCTCGAAAAACAGACGTTCTGACTGTGAGCGGGGTCGCCTCTCCGCAGATCTGACCTGTTACTTGGTCTGGTCTCCATGAAGGTAGAAAGGCTTAATGCCACACTGCGAAACATTCCAAACAAAGCAGTAACAGGCGACGTTCCTCACCTGCCGTCTCCAGGTCTTCTCGGCTGTAGCTGATCTCGATGTCGCTGTCTTCGTCTGGAAACTCGGACTCGAAGCACTGGGTCCCGGTGGAGGCCTTGTTCTCTGCGCAGGACAGGCTTCGGTCCGCCTCCTCCGCCCCAGGGTCCGGCCCCAGGTCCAGACCGGGATCTAGACCAGGGTCCAGACCGGGATCCTGCCCCGAGGCCGCATGAGGAGAACCCTCAGGAAACAGCACGTCGGCACCAAACGGGTCACTGCCTTTGAACGGGTCCGAAGTGAAGCCATCTACAAACAAGAGAAATGCATGTGTCAGATGCCCTCCCATCCTCTGGTTCTTCTACTCTGGCTCTTCTCTGGTTCTGCTCCTGTCTGCTCTTCTGGTTCTTCTCCTCTGATTCTTCTCCTCTGGTTCTTCTCCTCTAGCTCTGCTCCTCTGGTTCTTCTCCTCTGGTTCTGCTCCTCTGGTTTTGCTCCTCTGGTTCTTCTCCTCTGGTTCTTCTCCTCTAGCTCTGCTCCTCTGGTTCTTCTCCTCTGGTTCTTCTCCCCTGGTTCTTCTCCTCTCCTCTGGTTCTTCTCCTCTGGTTCTTCTCCTCTGGTTCTTCTCCTCTGGTTCTGCTCCTGTCTGCTCCTGTCTGCTCCTGCCTGTCCGTCCTGTTGTTATTTCCAGTGTAATTACAGCTCCTTGTTTCAGCTTCTTTCGGATCAATAACTCAGTGTGTGGTCCTCTCAGAGAAGCGCAGACTGAGCTCTCCTGTGTCGGACTCTGGGTCGATGTGACACCTCCTCCGAGATGAACTGTCTCCGTGGAGCACTAAAGTGTGGATCATCTATAAACTGCACCTTAAACTACAGCTATAAACTATAAAGCACTCTCTGCACTAGAGTCTGTTTTACACTTACACTGTTTTTTATCATCTGCCGAGTCACGCTGAAGAGAGAGACACTCACAGCCGGCAGGGATCCGATCCGATCCAGTATCAGTATCAGATTCCGATATCAACGTAATTCATGGATCGGAAATTTTTGATCCAACCTGCGAAAATGTCCAATCCCTGTGTCATGTCTGTATATACTGTATTAGCCGTGTCTCAATTCGCAGTGTGCACAGTTCGGAGTGTGGTCTTAAGCGTTCTCCGGACTGTGCATACTTGCCGGAGTGCAGTCCGCGGACCGCATGGGCGTCGGCGAAATGGGACAGGTCCCGCAACTACCAGATGCACCCGCCGACTCCATTTTCTCCTGTAGAAGAAGTAGCGCGCGGGGCATGCTGGGATATATGACTGCTACTGTTACTGCTACTCCTACTACTACTACTACTGTTACTGCTACAACTGTTATTGATACTACTACTTTTACTGCTACTATTACTGCTGTTACTACTACTACTACAGCTGTTACTGCTACTATTACTGTTATTGGTACTACTACTGCTACTTTTACTGCTACTACTACTACTATTATTGGTACTACTACTGCTACTACTACTACTATTATTGGTACTACTACTGCTACTACTACTACTGTTATTGGTACTACTACTACTACTACTACTGGTATTACTACTACTACTGTTACTACTACTACTGTTATTGGTACTACTACTTTTACTGCTATTACTGCTGTTACTACTACTACTGTTATTGGTACTACTATTGCTACTACTACTACCGTTATTGGTACTACTACTTTTACTGCTACTACTACCGCTGTTACTACTACTACTGTTATTGGTACTACTACTGCTACTACTACTACCGTTATTGGTACTACTACTTTTACTGCTACTATTACTGCTGTTACTACTACTACTACTGTTATTGGTACTACTACTGCTACTTTTACTGCTGCTACTACTACTGTTATTGGTACTACTACTACTGCTACTACTACTACTACTACTGTTATTGGTACTACTACTGCTACTTTTACTGCTGCTACTACTACTGTTATTGGTACTACTACTGCTACTACTGTTATTGGTAGTACTACTGCTACTACTGTTATTGGTAGTACTACTTTTACTGCTACTAATAATAATTAATTATAATTCATAGCATTTATACAGCGCCTTTCATGACGCCCAAAGTGCGTTGCAGTTCATTGTTCATTCACTCCACACTTGGTGGTGGTAAGATACTTTCTGTAGCCACAGCTGCCCTGGGGCAGACTGACGGAAGCGAGGCTGCCAATCTGCGCCATCGGCCCCTCCGACCACCTCCAACCCTCACGCACACTCCACTTTCATACTAGGCAAAGTGGGTGAAGTGTCTTGCCTAAAGACACAACGACAGTTTTTGTGACTGGCGCCCCCCTGTGGCACCTGGAGTTCCCAGTGTCTCCCATCCAAGTACTAACCAGGCCCTGGAGCTTCTGAGATCTGACGAGATCAGGCTTTGACAGGCAGGTACTACTACTGTTACTGTTACTATTACGTTACTATTAATGCGAATTATGCATTTTCAGCCAGTTGGTCCACGCCCCGATTTCCATGGAAACGACTGAGGTTTTCAGGGTGCATTTTAACTGTGCATGGGACAAAAACAACAGCAGTCGTCGCGCCGGAAGTGACGTATGCGCCGTTAAAACCACACTCCGAACTGTGCACACTGCGAACTGAGACACGGCTTTTATCTGCTGAAATGACTCCACGAGTGAGTCCCTGTCGGCGGCTCTTCTACCCGCTGCAGAATGTGGAATGGATTTCCTGAACAGAGGCGTATCTCAATGAGACAGAGAGTAATGATGAGACACGCCTCCGTTCAGGAAATCTGTTCCACATTTTGCGCCAGCTAGCAGGCGAACTAGCAGCGCGAGGCTAGCAGGCGAACGTTGAGCAGCACCAGGCAGTTAACCAACTTTTCATCACAACATGTCCGCTGTGTGGAAATACTTTCTACTAGAAACACCTCAAAGCGAGACAGCGACGTGCGATGTTTGCAAAGCCGTTGTACCGAGAGGCGGACGCTCCGATGCGACCGACAATACAACAAACTTAATAAAACATGTGAAAAAGCACCACACTAAAGAGCACGATGACTTCTTAGCCATGGGGCAGAAAAACCAAAGTCGTCGACAGGAATCACTTCTGGAGTCGTGAAGAGTCCCTCAGTCGTCCAGGTAGAATCCATGATAAAAGGAGAAATTCGCCGCTCATCCGAGAGGCTTCGTCAGCTCTGGTTCTAGTGCTGGTTAGACCCTGTTTACTAGTTTAAACTAGTCGCCAGAGAAATTTGAAACACAAAGAGACAGATTAGTGGGGATAGTTTCAGAGCTATTTCAGTGTAGTGAGCTCCTCCCTGCAGCTAGATATAAACAGGGTCTAACCAGCACTAGAACCAGAACTGACGAAGCCTCTCGGATGAGCGGCGAAACGTTTCGACCAAACAAACTTTGTCCAGTTGACAAATTGAATTTCTCCTTTTATCACTTCTGGAGTCGTTCCAAAGACGAGGTAAACTTCCACCAGACGGCGTGAAAGCTAAAGGGATCACTGAAAAGGTGCTTCACGACGTCGTACTCGATGACCAACCGTTGTCAGTTGTCGAAAACAAAGGATTTGTTTTGGTATCGGAATAGTATCGGTATCGGCAGATATCAGGTATGGATCAGAAGTTAAAAAAAAGTGGATCGGTGCATCCCTAACAGCCGGTATGAGCTGCTTTACCCATGGACACAGTGGGATTCAGGAGTGGGATTTGAACTGCCAACCTGCTGCGTGTGTGCGCTTTTACTCACCAGAGGAGTCTGTTTTGGGGAACAGGTCTTCGTTGAAGAGGTCATCTGCAAATATCACATCAATAATATTTAAAGATCCCATGACATGGTACTTCTTGATGCTTTTATATGGCTCCTTAATGGTTCCCTAATACTGTAAATGAATCCTTCTTCAAAATCAACACTCAGTGCATGAGAAAGACCCATGAACACAGTCAGAGTCATAAATATCTCTCCCAAACACTTTATTCTGGGCGTTGTTGCTTGAATGCAAATGAGGAGGACAGAGACAGGCCAGTGCAGCGGGTGGGGGCGTGGCCAAACTCTCCGCTCTTTCCTCTTTAGCGGTGCGATGTGCGCTGGCCCCACTTCCGCGTTTTTGCGCAGAGGAACAGATGAGAAGCGTTCCATTGAAAAATAAACACATTTCCACAGAAAATAAAATCAAACCACTGCTGTTTCAGAGGTTCGGAAGATCGGATAAGGTTAAGATTAAGATTAAGATTAAGCCTTTATTGGTCTCACACACAATGACACACGGGAGAAATTTGACTTCTGCATTTGACCCATCCTTTTCAGGAGCAGTGAGCAGCCATCTTTTTCGGCGCTCGGGGGGCAGTACCGTGAAGGATCTTGTCCAAGGACCCACACTGGCTAGCTCATTGCCGAGGGGGATAAAGGACATCCGAGCCTGGAAACATTCTCACGTGTTTCCAAATAAAAAAAACGCATCTCGCATTACGTAGCACGTTCGCGGTCCAAACTCTCTGGGCGTGAGTTTCAGAGAGTGTGGGTAGAGACACAGACGGGCGGTGGAACTGCATTTGCATTTTTCCTTGAGTGTGACGTCAGAAACTTCCCTTGTTCAGAATCGCCCGTTTGGGCTGTCTTTTTTTCAAATACAGAAAAGGATCGCAAATGCTCAGTTTAGACATTAAACAGGGTAGGGGAGCTCACATTAACGTTCAAAAACCTCAGAAAGTGAAAATGTCATGCCATGGGACCTTTAAGTTTCTTTTGTTTTAAAGGGATAGTTTTTTTTTTGTTTTTTTTTATGTCAATCTGTACGGCGTCCCCTTCAGCAGTGTCGTGCATTAACACTGACACTTTAGCTGACCGTGTCCTCTGAGCCGAGTTCTGCCCCGGTTCTGGAGCTGACCAAAGTAGGTCCGGCAAGTTAGCGGGGACAGTTAATGAAGCTTGTTTTACTTCTCAAAACAATATTTGTCCAAAAAGTGATATATTTGCGTCACAAAACAGTTGCCCACGAAAAAGTCAGAAGTCTAAATCGCTTGGTGCTATTTTCTCTCGAGTTGTATCACCAGGGCTCTCAAGTTTTGAGCGGGGTCGTGCGTGAGACTGCGTAATTTCCGAGGAGCGGTGGAGGGGGGTGCGAGAGACTTGAGAGCCCTGCTGTAAATGTTTGTCTAAAGAGCAAACTTAAACTACAAAGCAACTAATGAGAGTTATATAAATGAAGTTATTACCTGATGGTTCTCAGTTTGTTTTATCATCACCGCAGTGTGCGCTTAGCAGCTGAGACTACACTCTACAGTCTGCCCAACAACAGAACAATCTATTTTCTGATTGGCTGATTTTTTTCCAGGGAGCGGGACGGGGAGGAGGGGGAGAGTTTTTTTTCGCTGAAAACACGTGGTGCCTGCATAAACTGAGCCACACAGACCGATTTTCTGGGCACAAAAAAAAAAACAACACACTCTCATTGCGTGAGACTTGAGAGCCCTGGTATCACTGCGCGCCTGTTAGTATTATTAGCCTGTTCACTTGTAAACATCGCCACTTACAAGTGGATGTTTGTGTGTTACAGGTGGTGTAAAACTCTGGAACAGTCTGGATACACGTCTCAAGAAATGCCAAAATCTCCATAAATTCAAGTTGTTCTATAAACATCTGGTCTGGTCACAGTTTATAGAGAGTCTGAATATTAGAACAAACTGCTTCTGTAGGGCTGCTTTATGTTTGGTGTTTCCTTACGTTTGTTGGTTTGTTCTGTTCATCACATTACTTGTATCTGCGTCTGTGAACATTGTTGGTTTCCTTTTGTAAATAGTTCAAGTCTAATGTAAAATGTCTCAAGAATGTAAAAAAAAAAAGTTCATTATGTTAAATTAGAAGAAGGGGTGGGATTAAATAAGTTTTCTTCCCACTCCTTTTTGGGCAAATGTTTTGTTTTTCTTATTGTTATTTCTGTTGTTGCACTTTAAAAAAAGAATATAAATAGCTTACTTGCCCAAGTAAATAAAAATAAATATTGAAAAGTACGTCTCGTGTAACCTTATAAAGCCTAAACCAGACCCGATTGCAGGAGCGTTGGCAGAGATACTCACGTTCTCCCTGGCAGTGGGCGAAGGGGTTGGCCTGGTAGAAGTCCAGCCCGCCCACGGTGCCCTGTGTCTGGGGCAGCTGCTTCTCCACCTCGGCCTCCTCCAGGGAGTCCTCCATGTCCGAGCGGTCCATCTGTGATACGAGACAAAGGGTTCAGTTTTCTGTTTATGTTCTTCATAATCATCTTTTACATCAACAGTTCAAACCTTTGGGGAGCTGGAGCCGCTGTCGTCGACTTCCTCTCTGGTGTCGGCCAAGTTATGGCAGAAGGCCGGGTCATTCGCCCCCTGGTGGAAAAGAGGAAAATACACAAGATTTTAGGCTGCGTCACATTCCTCTGTCTTACCCCTTCGTCTTACCCCTACCCCTTGGTTTTGCTCGTTCATGTGAGGGCAAGGGGTGTCCCGATTCTAATTTTGATCAAGGGCTCGGGCCACGACCTCGGGCTACATACCCCTTGAAACGAAGTAAGCTCTCGACCAGACTTGAAACGAAGGGGTACGACTACAAGCTCAGGCAGGTTTTGGGATCAGGATGGCAGCGTCACATCGACCAGCCAAGGAGTCTCATAAATGTATTTTTAAATATATTACCCCTTTATCTACGTCTTTGTCTTGCCCCTCGATACCGAGCTGAGAGGGCTCGGGGTACGAATGTGCCCCTAAGAAATGGAACACCACTCGATTACCGTTTGCGTCATCGTCCCTCGCCTCTACCTGAGCTGCTACGTCTACAGAGGCGACAACGACTGACGCAAACAAACGTAAACAAGCATCAACCCAAAACATGCGCCATAGGTAAAATCCTCCAGCTTGGGTCCTGACCAAGCCTAAGCAACAAAATCATGGGGATGGTCCCCGGGTCAAATGCAGAAAACGATTTCTCCTGTGTGAGATCAATAAAAAGTCAATCTTCTAATCTTCTAATCCAGGGATGTCAAACTCATTTTGCTCCGGGGGCCGTATCCAACCGACTTTGATCCCAAAGGGGCCGGATCAGAAAACTCATGGCAAATATACCCCAAAAACACCAATAAGTCCAAATATTTGTGCAGAGAAACGCAAATCTATTACAGAAGTCTTTTTTATTTGATGAACTCTTTCTTTTACAAAATATTATGAACAACCTGAAACTTTAAGAAAAAATTTATTTCAACACAAACATACAGGTTTCCCATTCCATACAAACAGGAATTAGTCCATTTTTCTTGGAAAATCTAAAATATAATTAAACTACAGTCATATAATATCAATAGAAAATCAGCCGAGGGCCAGATTAAAGGTCTTGGAGGGCCGGATCTGGCCCCCGGACCGTATGTTTGACACCCCTGTTATAATCCTTAAGCACTGTAAGGCGCTTTGTGTTACATGATTTTGTATGAAAAGTGCTTTATATAATGTTTGATTGATCGACTGACTGACATCTCCTTGAAGCTCCTTTCTCAACAGGACTAAGTGGTCCCATGTCTTTGTTGAAGTGGACAGTAACAGCGTTGGTAACATTGTTCCACCGTTTGCTTTTCTTGTCGTAGGCGGTCCCCTTAGCAAACGCGTCTTTGAGTGACGTCTGAGTGGCGTTTTGTATCGCTGCGTCGACTTGGACGTTCCCTGCAGATGTGGAAGAGGACGCAGATCTTAGTTTCGTGCGTTCTTCATATTCCAGGACGTGTTTGTGACGGAGGTGGTGAAGCAGATCGCTCGTGTCGCCTCCTGCGGTTACAACTTTAGCCCGACGACATTTACAGAATACGGTCGTTTGATCAGCGCCAGATTTTTTAAAGCTGAAGTTCTTCCACACGACTGACACGGCTCCTCTTTTCGGTATAAGTTCCTCTGTGTCTGAAACATTTTCTCCGTCCATGTTGTTCACCGCTCAACACACACTGTAGCCGTGTCCCAATTCGAAGGTTATTGATCCGTGTTGTTAGCATTAGCGTTAGCAGCATGTCTGGGGGCTGCGAGAGGCTCCGTGGACTGGACCTGTCCCATTTTGGCATCGGTCTTGCGGTCCGCGGAGGCTAGTTCGAGGGCTACAGCTTTTGCAGCCTTCGGAGTGGCCGAAAAAGCGGCAGAGGTCCTCGAATTGGGACACGGCTTGTGCTTTCACCGCTCTCATGCCACTGCAAAACAGTCCCCTGGCGCAACGTTCCGCCGCTCTGTGTTCCCGACGTTTTGTACGTACACACTCACCGGTATTGCGGTATATGAAAAATTAATCAATCCATCCATGTTCTTCCTCTTATCCAGGGGCCGGATCGTGGGAGCAACAGTCTAAACAGGGACTCCCAGACTTCCTTCACCCCGGACACTTCCTACAGCTCCTCCGGGGGGACCCCAAGACATTCCCAGGCCAGCCGGGAGACATAGTCCCTCCAGCGTGTCCTGGGTCTTCCCCGGGGCCTCCTCCCGGTGGGACATGCCCGAAACACCTCCCGAGGGAGGCGTCCAGGAGGCGTCCGGAACAGGCAGCTGCTCCTCTCAACGTGGAGAAGCAGCGGCTCTACTCCGAGCTCCTCCCGTGTGACTGAGCTCCTCATCCTATCTCTAAGGGTGCGCCCAGCCACTCTGCGGAGGAAACTCGGCCGCTTGTATCCGCGATCCTGTCCTTTCGGTCATTACCCAGAGCTCACGACCGTAGGTGAGGGGAGGAACGTAGAGCGACGGTAAATCAAGAGCTTCGCCTTTTGGCTCAGCTCCCTCTTCACCACAACGGTCCGGTACAACGACCGCATCACTGCCGACGCTGCATATGAAAAATTCATATCATTAAAAAAAAACAACAACCGGTATTCGGTACAAACAGGTATACCGCCCAGCCCCAGATTCTGATTCTTACAAAACACATTTTCTTCCTGAACACCAACGAGAACAAAGTTTCCTCACATAAAACTTTTCCTCTCTTTCAGCTGTTTTGGAGCCTATATACACCCTAAAATACTCATAAATGTGTTTTTTAGTTTTGCAGAGTCAACATTTTGTCAAAGAGCAGTAGCAATACCAGCCAGACGATGCTTTTTTAATACTTTTAGCCCTAACTCTAGAGCTGTAGAAGGAGAAGAACTCAAAGTCTGGCGTAAATGATCAAGCTAATGTTGTGAGCTGCTCTCAGGGGCCACATAAAAGCTGAATTTATAAACCAGTGCGGCATAAATGTATTCACTAAAGAGGTATTGATCCATGAACTATTCTAATCTAAAACACTGCTTCAAATAGTCTCACAGGGAGGAGGAAGGGCATCCGACACACAGGACTAAACAAGATCTAAACCAGGACTAAACAAGGTCTGAACCAGGATTAAGCGAGGGTAGAAGCAGGATTAAACCAGGACGGGAGGGCATCTGACACAGTACCATGATGAGGTCGGCGTAGGCGGGCAGGCTCTGGCTCCGCCCCCACGGTCGCACTGGGATTGGCTCGTCTTCGGTGGTGTCGCCCGGAGATGAAGAACCTTCCATCTGAGACTGAGGCGTGACCGCGGAACCAGACAGAGAGCACAGAGTGTTCTCCTCCTGAAACAGAGGAACCAGGACTGAACCAGGACTAAACCAGGTCTGAACCAGGACTGAACCAGGACTGAACCAGGACTAAACCAGGACTGAACCAGGACTGAACCAGGACTGAACCAGGACTGAACCAGGACTGAACCAGGTCTAAACCAGGACTGAACCAGGTCTGACCCAGGACTAAACCAGGACTAAACCAGGACTGAACCAGGACTGAACCAGGTCTAAACCAGGTCTAACCCAGGTCTGAACCAGGACTAACCCAGGTCTGAACCAGGTCTGAACCAGGACTAAACCAGGACTGAACCAGGTCTAAACCAGGTCTAAACCAGGACTGAACCAGGACTAAACCAGGACTAAACCAGGACTGAACCAGGACTGAACCAGGACTGAATCAGGTCTAAACCAGGTCTAACCCAGGTCTGAACCAGGTCTAAACCAGGACTGAACCAGGACTGAACCAGGACTGAATCAGGTCTAAACCAGGTCTAACCCAGGTCTGAACCAGGACTAAACCAGGACTGAACCAGGTCTAAACCAGGACTGAACCAGGACTGAACCAGGACTGAACCAGGACTGAACCAGGTCTAAACCAGGACTGAACCAGGACTGAACCAGGACTGAACCAGGTCTAAACCAGGACTGAACCAGGTCTAAACCAGGTCTGAACCAGGACTGAACCAGGACTGAACCAGGACTGAACCAGGACTGAACCAGGTCTAAACCAGGACTAAACCAGGACTGAACCAGGACTGAACCAGGTCTAAACCAGGACTAAACCAGGACTGAACCAGGACTGAACCAGGTCTAAACCAGGACTGAACCAGGTCTAAACCAGGTCTGAACCAGGACTGAACCAGGACTGAACCAGGACTGAACCAGGTCTAAACCAGGACTGAACCAGGACTGAACCAGGACTGAACCAGGTCTAAACCAGGACTAAACCAGGACTGAACCAGGTCTAAACCAGGTCTGAACCAGGACTGAACCAGGACTGAACCAGGACTAAACCAGGTCTGAACCAGGACTGAACCAGGACTGAACCAGGTCTGAACCAGGACTGAACCAGGACTGAACCAGGACTGAACCAGGACTGAACCAGGACTGAACCAGGTCTGACCCAGGTCTGAACCAGGACTGAACCAGGACTGAACCAGGACTAAACCAGGACTGAACCAGGACTAAACCAGGTCTGAACCAGGACTGAACCAGGACTGAACCAGGACTGAACCAGGACTAAACCAGGACTGAACCAGGTCTAAACCAGGTCTGAACCAGGACTGAACCAGGACTAAACCAGGTCTGAACCAGGACTGAACCAGGACTGAACCAGGACTGAACCAGGACTAAACCAGGACTGAACCAGGACTAAACCAGGACTGAACCAGGTCTAAACCAGGTCTGAACCAGGACTGAACCAGGACTGAACCAGGACTGAACCAGGACTAAACCAGGACTGAACGAGGTCTAAACCAGGACTGAACCAGGTCTAAACCAGGACTGAACCAGGACTAAACCAGGACTGAACCAGATCTAAACCAGGTCTGACCCAGGTCTAAACCAGGTCTAAACCAGGACTAAACCAGGTCTGAACCAGGACTAACCCAGGTCTAATCCAGGTCTACAGCAGGTCTAAACCAGGTCTAATCCAGGTCTGAACCAGGCCTAACCCAGGTTTTATCCAGGTCTAACCCAGGTCTAATCCAGGCCTACACCAGGTCTAAACCAGGTCTAAACCAGGTCTAAACCAGGTCTGAACCAGGCCTAACCCAGGTTTTATCCAGGTCTAAACCAGGTCTAAACCAGGTCTAAACCAGGCCTACACCAGGTCTAAACCAGGTCTAATCCAGGTCTGAACCAGGTCTGAACCAGGCCTAACCCAGGTTTTATCCAGGTCTAACCCAGGTCTAACCCAGATCTAACCCAGGTCTAAACCAGGTCTAATCCAGGTCTAATCCAGGTCTAATCCAGGTCTAAACCAGGTCTAATCCAGGTCTAATCCAGGTCTAATCCAGGTCTAAACCAGGTCTAATCCAGGTCTAATCCAGGTCTACACCAGGTCTAAACCAGGTCTTATCCAGGTCTAATGCAGGTCTGAACCAGGACTAAACCAGGACTGAACCAGGTCTACACCAGGTCTGAACCAGGTCTGAACCAGGTCTGAACCAGGCCTAACCCAGGTCTACACCAGGTCTACACCAGGTCTACACCAGGTCTACACCAGGTCTACACCAGGTCTAAACCTGTCTGAACCAGGTCTGAACCAGGCCTAACCCAGGTTTTATCCAGGTCTAACCCAGGTCTTATCCAGGTCTAACCCAGGTCTACACCAGGTCTACACCAGGTCTACACCAGGTCTACACCAGGTCTAAACCTGTCTGAACCAGGTCTGAACTAGGCCTAACCCAGGTCTTATCCAGGTCTAACCCAGGTCTTATCCAGGTCTATACCAGGTCTACACCAGGTCTACACCAGGTCTACACCAGGCCTAACCCCTGTGGTACCTGCAGGATCTCCTCGTAGGACTGGCGTATGGAGTCCTGCAGAGGCATGTCTCTCTCTCCGGCCTCCTGGACCTTCCTCTTGGCCTGCTTCACTTCATCTCGGAGTTTTCGGAGTCTCCATCGTGCTCGGGCCAGCTCCTTCTCGTACTCCTCCACCTGACTCTCCTTCAGCGCCTCCTCCGCCTGCAGAGACAGGATCTGGAACACAACAATCACAGTTTAGTAAAATGAACTTTCACTGAAACTTAATTTGAAAAAAAAAATCGTGAATGAAATCAAAATCGCAATATCTGCTAGAAAAATCGCAATTAAATTTTTTCTTAAAATCGTTCAGCCCTAATTTGGACATTTGAAATCACAATATTCATTTAAACCGACTTAAAAAAAAAAAAAAGAAACAAATCCTGATGTCCAACAGAATTAACGTCACCGATAAAGAAAATACTATTGGAGAACAGAGTACAGAGCAATGGGCGTGTGTCAGAAGTGGTGAAAACGGGTTAATCTGCAGTACGGCGTCTTGAAAATAAGGGATTAAAAATTACTCAGTCGTACTTAATTTTTCAGATCAGATTTGACCCTGTTCAATTTCATCAAAACATTTAAAATTTTGATAGTTTCTGTAATTTTAGATATGTAAAACACAAACCACAGCACAGGGGAGTGCAGAGTTCGTTTCTGAAAGACTTCGTAGGCTCAGACTCTTCTCAGTGAAGGGAACTCTTTACCTCATGGCCCGGGGGCCAGATCCGGCCCTCCAAGACCTTTGATTTTCTATTAAAATTGTTTAATTATATTTTAATTTTCTATTAAAATAAAATATTTTCTATTAAAATATTGGTAATTTTCTGTGCAGTTTAGCATAGCAGCATCACCAGACTCGCCTCTTTCCAAACGCTCTTAAAGGACCATCGTTTTGACTGTCAAATGTCAAAAATGAGAAAAGTGGATGCCGAGTTCAGGATTTTCCAAGAAAAATTGACTAATTCCTGTTTGTTCACGGAGGTGAAGGGGAAACCTGTGCGCTTGTGTTGAAATTGTATTTTTCTTAAAGTTTCAGGTTGTTCATAATATTATATAAAAAAGACTTCTGTAATAGATTTGTGTTTCTCTACACAAATATTTGTACTTATTGCTATTTTTGGGGTATATTTGCCATGAATTTTCTGATCCGGCCCCTTTGGGATCAAAGTTGGTTAGATACTGCCCCCGGACCAAAATGAGTTTGACACCCCTGATTTACCTGCCCACATAACGACTTTCACAGGACTGCTCAGCATTAAAAAACAGCGTTACAGAGGCACCATAGAAAGAAAATGCTACACCGAGTAGTGAGAGCAGCTGAAAGAATCGTGGGTGTCTCTCTCCCCTCCCTGCAGGACATCTACTGCACCCGCCTCACCCTCTGGGTGATCCCACCCACCCATCCACCTGCCTCTTCAGTCTGCTGCCATCAGGAAGGAGACTGAGGAGCCTCAGGGCCAAGACCAGCAGACTGAAAGACAGCTTCATCCACCAAGCTGTCAGGATGCTCAACTCTCTCCCAATCACACTGCTGCTTAAATCACACTGACACTGATGCTTAAATGACACTGACACTGCTGCTTAAATGGCACTGACACTGCTGCTTACATGACACTTAAATTACACTGATGCTTAAATGACACTTAAATGACACTGACACTGCTGCTTAAATGACAATGGCACTGCTGCTTAAATGACACTGTCACTACTGCTTAAATGACACTGACACTGCTGCTTACATGACACTGACACTGCTGCTTACATGACACTGACACTGCTGCTTAAATGACACTGACACTGCTGCTTAAATGACAATGGCACTGCTGCTTAAATGACACTGATACTGCTGTTTAAATGACACTGGTGCTTAAATGACACTTAAATAACACTGCCACTGCTGCTTAAATGGCACTGACACTGCTGCTTACATGACACTTAAATTACACTGATGCTTAAATGACACTTAAATGACACTGACACTGCTGCTTAAATGACAATGGCACTGCTGCTTAAATGGCACTGACACTGCTGCTTACATGACACTGACACTGCTGCTTAAATGGCACTGACACTGCTGCTTACATGACACTTAAATTACACTGATGCTTAAATGACACTTAAATGACACTGACACTGCTGCTTAAATGACAATGGCACTGCTGCTTAAATGGCACTGACACTGCTGCTTACATGACACTTAAATTACACTGATGCTTAAATGACACTTAAATGACACTGACACTGCTGCTTAAATGACAATGGCACTGCTGCTTAAATGGCACTGACACTGCTGCTTACATGACACTTAAATTACACTGATGCTTAAATGACACTTAAATGACACTGACACTGCTGCTTAAATGACAATGGCACTGCTGCTTAAATGGCACTGACACTGCTGCTTACATGACACTGACACTGCTGCTTAAATGGCACTGACACTGCTGCTTAAATGACACTTAAATGACACAGACACTGCTGCTTAAATGACACTTAAATGACACTGATACTGCTGTTTAAATGACACTGGTGCTTAAATGACACTTAAATTTATTTTATTTATTTTATTTATTTATTTATTTATAACGGACAGTGCATATTGACCAACAATTACTGTATAACATGCCAGAATTAGCCAAAAGGCTAGTTTTCATCTGTTGTCCGATGCCTGGTGGACACATGGCTCCCTGGAAAAAGTGCAATAATTGTTATACATCAATAAAATACATATTAATTAACACATAATCAAATTTTACAGTGTAGTAAAAGTTGCAGGCAAGAATTAAAAGTATAAGAATCAGTAAAATGAGCAGTGGCAGTGGCAAAACAAGGGGCACAAGTTAAAAAGAAAATGACACTGCTTCTTAAATGACACTTAAATAACACTGACACTGCTGCTTAAATGACACTGACACTGCTGCTTAAATGACACTAACACTGCAGCTTAAATGACACCAACACTGCTGCTTAAATGACTGACACTGCTGCTTAAATGACACATTTGAGCTTTATTCCGCTCCACATTGTGTGTTTTACTTATTTGTATTATACACAAGCCTTTTGTACTTTAGCTACAGGTATATGTGATGTTTTAGTCATGGTAGTAGTAGTAGTAGTAGTAGTAGTAGTAGTAGTAGTAGTAGCAGTAGTAATTGTACTTTTGCTACAGGTATATGTGATGTTTTAGTCATGTGTTTATTGTCTTGTTTATCACATGTTTTATGTTCACTGTGGGCCTAGGGGGCGCTGTGTGTGCGACCTGTACATATGGTTTCTGACAGTAAAGCTGACTCTGAACTTACCTGCTGGCTCTCCTCGTAGCACAGTTGTCTCGTGGCCTTGATCTGTTGGATGAGTTTATCTTTATGTTTTTCCAGTTTCTCCAGAGTCTCCTCCAGCTCCTGTCTGTCCGACTGCTGCTCCTTCAGCTCCAGGTTCTCCACGGCGACCGCGGTCTCCAGCTCCTGTGGAACAAACGCACAGGCGCATTAGGTTACTGTTTCATTAAAAGGGGCACTGCGGAACATTTCCACCTGCTTGTTTTCACGGGGGTGATGCCGTAGTTCAGGTGCACTATGTAACTTTTCGGATGGGTCCATCACCTGCTTGTTTGTATGGATACGTTTGTCAAGTTGCCGTGTACAGTTTTGTATCATGTTTTTGTATATTTATGGAGAATTGTCATGTGGAAATGAATGATAAAAAGAGCTTACATCAGAAAAGTTCCGCAGTGTGCCTTTAGCAGGAGCAGTTTGAGGACTATAGGTTCTTGTAAGATGAACCGTCATGGAGAGACAGGAGCATGCACCAAGCGGAACGATCGAAAAACATGCACGAAATACCAAAAACGTGTCCATGTCACTGTTTAACCAGTCAAAACCTGCTTCCTGTTTAAAGAATAAATTCATATGAATACTCTCTCTCTCCCCTCCTCCACTGCAGTAGCAAAACTGTAAGACTCCTCAGGGAATTATGGATTAAAGAATGGGACTAAACCAGGACTAAACCAGGATTAGATCAGAATAAACCTGAAATAAATCAGGATGACACCAGGATTAGATCAGGACTAAACACGACTAAACCACAACGGCACCAGGACTGGACCAGACTAGACCAGGACTGGACCAGGAGTAATTGAGGACTACATCAGGGACTAAACAAGGATTAAACCAGGATTAGACCAGAATAAACCAGGACTAATCCAGGCTGACACCAGGATTACATCAGGACTAAACCAGGATTAAACCAGGAATAAACAAGGACTAAACCAGGATGACACAAAGACTAGATCAGAACTAAACAAGACTAAACCACAACGGAACCAGGACTGGACCAGGACTGGACCAGGACTAGACCAGGACTAAACCAGGTCTAGACCAGGACTGGACCAGGAGTAATTGAGGATTACATCAGGGACTAAACAAGGACTAAACTAGGATGACACCAGGACTACATCAGGACTAAACCAGGATTAAACCACAACAGCACCAGGACTGGACCAGGACTGGACCAGGACTGGACCAGGACTGGACCAGGACTGGACCAGGTTTAAACCAGGACTAAACCAGAACTACATCAGGGACTAAACAAGGACTAAACCAGGATTAGACCAGAATAAAACAGGACTAAACCAGGATGACACCAGGACTACATCAGGACTAAACCAGGATTAAACCACAACGGCACCGGGACTGGACCAGGACTGGATCAGGACTAAACCAGGACTGGACCAGGACTAGACCATGACTAAACCAGGACTAGACCAGGACTAGACCAGGACTAAACCAGGACTAATTGAGGACTACATCAGGGACTAAACAAGGACTAAACCAGGAATAAACCAGGATGACACCAAGACTAGATCAGAACTAAACAAGACTAAACCACAACGGCACCAGGACTGGACCAGGACTGGACCAGGACTAAACCAGGTCTAGACCAGGACTAAACAGGGGCTAAACCAGGACTAAACAGGGGCTAAACCAGGACTAAATTGGAATGACACCACGATTATATCAAGACAAAACCAGGATTAAACCAAAGTGGCACCAGGACTGAACCAGGACTGAACCAGAACTACATCAGGGACTAAACAAGGACTAAACCAGGATGACACAAAGACTAGATCAGAACTAAACAAGACTAAACCACAACGGAACCAGGACTGGACCAGGACTGGACCAGGACTAGACCAGGACTGGACCAGGACTGGACCAGGACTAGACCAGGACTAGACCAGGACTAAACCAGGTCTAGACCAGGACTGGACCAGGAGTAATTGAGGATTACATCAGGGACTAAACAAGGACTAAACTAGGATGACACCAGGACTACATCAGGACTAAACCAGGATTAAACCACAACAGCACCAGGACTGGACCAGGACTGGACCAGGACTGGACCAGGACTGGACCAGGACTGGACCAGGTTTAAACCAGGACTAAACCAGGACTAATTGAGGACTACATCAGGGACTAAACAAGGACTAAACCAGGAATAAACCAGGATGACACCAAGACTAGATCAGAACTAAACAAGACTAAACCACAACGGCACCAGGACTGGACCAGGACTGGACCAGGACTAAACCAGGACTAAACCGGGTCTAGACCAGGACTAAACCAGGGGTAAACCAGGACTAAATTGGAATGACACCAGGATTATATCAAGACAAAACCAGGATTAAACCAAAATGGCACCAGGACTGAACCAGGACTGAACCAGAACTGAACCAGAACTACATCAGGGACTAAACAAGGACTAAACCAGGATGACACCAGGACTAGACGAGGACTGAACCAGGATGACACCAAGACTAGATCAGGACTAAACACGAGTAAACCACAACGGCATCAGGACTGGACCAGGACTGGACCAGGACTAAACCAGAAGTACATCGGGGAATAAACAAGGACTAAACCAGGATTATACCAGAATAAACCAGGACTAAACCAGGATGACACCAGGACTACATCAGGACTAAACCAGGATTAAACCACAACGGCACCAGGACTGGACCAGGACTAAACCAGGTCTAGACCAGGACTAAACCAGGGCTAAACCAGGACTAAATTGGAATGACGCCAGGATTAGATCAAGACAAAACCAGGATTAAACCAAAGTGGCACCAGGACTGGACCAGGACTAAACCAGGACTGAACCAGAACTGAACCAGTGACTAAACAAGACAAAACCAGGATTACACCAGAATAAACCAGGACTAAAGCAGGATGACACCAGGACTACATCAGGACTGAACCAGGATTAAATCACAACGGCACCAGGACTGGACCAGGACTGGATCAGGACTAAACCAGGACTAGACCAGGACTAATTTAGGACTACATCAGGGACTACCAGAACTAATCCAGGATGACACCAGGACTACATCAGGACTAAACCAGGGCTAAATTGGAATGAGACCAGGACTAGACCAAACCAGAACTAGAAAGGGCCTAAACCATGACAAATACTGTAATAATGTACATTTTGGGTACAAAAAGCATAGTTCTTTTTTTAAATAGTTTAAAAGGTGTGCTGCGTAACATTTCTAGTGGAGCCACCTGCTTGTCTCCATGGAAATATTATTGCTTTGTCTAGAATGTTCCACAGTACAGATTAAACCCGTCAATCACAAGGGAGACATATAGTTCAGATCTGCGGAGAGTCGCCCTGGTTCACAGAAGGAAATGTTGTCGTCTGTTGTTTTGAGGAACAGAAATACCAGTAATGAATGAATATTAGATGGAAATGTTTAATGCCATACCATGGAACATTCCAGGGAAAGGAATAACATCTCCACGGAGACGAAAAAGTCAGAAACCTACAGTATCCGGGAGGCTCTGAAGGGGGAGTAACTAAGCGCGGGGAGCAGGGACTCAAGAGCAAGATCACAAACGAAAACGGACGTCGTTTTTGGCGAATTCTGCATTTGCAAAACAATAAAACAACGCAGAGATCTAAATATGTCGTGGTCGTAGTTAACACCGCCCGTTTTGTAAAAAGAAAAGTCCCGCAGGGCTTCTTTAATGACAGATTTGGACCTTTACCAAAATCGATGAGTGCCCTCGTTCCTAAAAGGAGGTATTTTAAGCTTCAGATGACGGCCTTTGAGTTCTTTGTTGCTGCAGAGGAACGATGAAAAGAGGGTTTAAAAATAGCCCAGCCTGACCCTCACGTCGGAGCCAAAATTAGACAATCCTTCACCCGAAACTGTGAATTCTACCTCTACTCTTCCAGCGAAAGTTAAATATAGTGTAAAATAGTGAATATATTTGCTATTGATACTTTGCAGCTGAGGGGCGTGATGCTAACTGCACCGGACCGATCACAGGCTTTGAAAAATGCGCTCTTTAAATCCATTTTGTTTGTTTTTTTCTCGACTTTTCTCACATCTAACATCTACTCTCTGAATTTTAACGCCGCGTGAGTTGAGCGGTCGTCTGTGTCTTTTATTTTATTTTATTTATTTTATTTTTAATTGTATTCGTATTTTAGCTTTATGCATTTTAACACTTTTTATTTATTGTTTTTATTGATGATTTCCTGTCTTTTATTGTGTTAATTTGCCCGTGCGGTGCTTTTGGACACGGCGGGGGCGTCCTGCTTGTATGTCTATGGCGGAACGTTCAGCTGTTACCATGGTGACACGACGCACACTTTAGCAAACGCCGTCAAATACGTCAGCTAGATCCAATCTACATTTTGTAAACATGACGGTTTCCAAAGCGCTGCACAGACAAATTAATACAATAAAAAACAGTAAATCATAAACAAAAACAAGTTCCCAAACTCCTGGATTGGAGAATGGACCTCGATTTCTGATGAAAATACCAAAGAAAATGCCGCATTCTACTGTCTGAAACCAATCCAACGCAAAGGATGGTGGGAAATGAAGTCCAGAGATCTTCCTGCACGATAAGCCGCTCGAAGCCTTTTACATCGGCCATAAAACGACCTATAGGATCGTGGAAGATGCAGTTCGGAGATGGCCCTGCATGATAAGCTGCAATGCACACACCGGAGGAGACTACAAATCTATAAGTAATTACAGGCCACACGCTGCAGGCAGAGGATCGTGGGAAATGGAGTTCAATAAGGTACTCTACAAAGACGCAGGAGAGTGCTCGCCTCAAGTGGAAGTGTTCAAGTATCTCGGGGTCTTGTTCTCGAGCGAGGGGAGGATGGAGCGTGAGATCGACAGGCGGATCGGTGCAGCGTCGGCAGTGACCGTTGTGGTGAAGAGGGAGCCGAGCCGAAAGGCAAAGCTCTCGATTTACCGTCGATCTACGTTCCTCTACGAGATTGTTAAAGGAATAGTAACGTGAAGAGTCCCTCAGTCGTCCAGGTAGAATCCATGATAAACGAAGAAATTCAATTTGTCAACTGGACAAAGTTTGTTTGGTCGAAAACGTTTCGCCGCTCATCCGAGAGGCTTCGTCAGTTCTGGTTAGAGTGCTGGTAAGACACTGCTTATATCTCGCTGCAGGGAGGAGCTCACTATACTGCAGTTTTTCCAATACTATCTCGCCTATTTGTTTCTGTCTTTTGTTTCTCTGGCGTCTAGTTCAGCATACCTATTCATCCCTACACAACTGTTTTTCACACTTCTGGCCCTGACCTGGCTAGCCCTATTGTTTCTTTTGTTTGTTTTGATCTAGGTTTAAGAATGGAATTATAGATGGGAGACAAATTATGTCTGACTCCACCATTTCTGTTTAAAGAAGGATTCTCTTTTTTGACAAAAATAGCCTCTTTAACTCCTCCTCTCAAACTAGACGCCAGAGAAACAAAAGACAGAAACAAAGAGGCGAGATAGTTTCGGAAAAACTGCAGTATAGTGAGCTCCTCCCTGCAGCGAGATATAAGCAGTGTCTTACCAGCACTCTAACCAGAACTGACGAAGCCTCTCGGATGAGCGGCGAAACGTTTTCGACCAAACAAACTTTGTCCAGTTGACTAATTGAATTTCTTCGTTTATCAAGGAATAGTAACATTTTTAACTTCAGCACTTTTCAAATCACAGAATCTCAATGTCAGTCTCCACTATCGCTGGAGTCAAAAGTGGCCTGTAATACGATGTCCATTAGGGATGCACCGATGTGAAAATTTTAGCCGATACCGCTATCCAATATTAATGTTGCTGTTATCGGCCGATACCGATATTAACCGATACCGAGATATATATATATATATATATATATATATATATATATATATATATATATATCAATCAAACAATATTTATAAGGCGCTTTTCATACAAAATTGTAACACAAAGCACCTTACATATATATATATATATATATTTTTTTTTTTTAATTCTGAGATAACATTTTATACGGACTGAAAATCATGCAAAATGAATTTTTGAATGAATTTATTTTCAAAACGTGTTTTGACTCCTGATTATTTTTATTTATTTTTTTATTTTTTTATTTTATTTTTTAATAGTGCACATTGTGTTCTGCGTCCTGATTTGCTAAGGGACCTTTGCCGATGGATGTTATAGATGGGGGACGCGGGGGGGGGGGGGGGGGGGGGGGGGGGGGGGGGCGGACTAGACCAGGACTACACCTGGACAAAACCTGGATTGGACCAGGACTACACCTGGACAAAACCTGGATTGGACCAGGACTACACCTGGACAAAACCTGGATTGGACCAGGACTACACCTGGACAAAACCTGGATTGGACCAGGACTAAACCAGGATTAAACCATGGCGTGCGGCTCTTTGCCTGGTTTCGTGCGGCTCTCGCGTTCATTCATGTCGAGGTTTGATGGGCATGTTTGCTTTGCTTTCGCGGTCCTGAGGAGGAGGCACGGTTTGGGCACGGGTCTCGTGCTCGCAGCCCCGGACGCGCGGTCTCGCACCGGTCATGCTGTTCACGAATTTGAGCACAATGAGCGCGCACACTTCTCCCCCCCACCCCCCTCACGCTTCACTATTAATTTTAGTTGAAAATCTACGAAAGTTTGAGTGTTTAAACGAGAGAGAAACGTGAGAAAACGTTAATTCGAGGGATTACTGTACTGACAAATATCGGTCGTTAATATCGGCCCAGTTTTACACATCGGGCCGATACCGATATGTTTTAAAAATTTGGCAATATTGGCCGATACCTATGTTAATGCCGATATATCGTGCATCCCTAATACCCATCCATGTTTTCGTGTTTGGGTCCATTCTCAAGGCAACGACCCACAGCTTCAGTAACTCTGGATTGTGACGAGGAAGCCTGTGAAAACTTCGTCCAAGCTGTCATTTTGTTTTCACAACTGGGATAAATGCATGTTCGCACCATTTCAGGTTTTCTCAAGCGGAGATGTTTATGGCTGTAACGGAGGGCTGAGAGCGTCGTGTTATCTGCACATCAGCTGTGAATGCGCGCATGCACACTGTCATCGTCAGGCGTCAGTCACTATTGCAATAGGAATACTTTTGCGATATATTGTGCAACTCTAAGCAGCTCTCATCCTTTTACAACAACAGAGCACTCTCGTAAAGCAAAGGATTATGGGAAATGTAGTCGAGTTCCCCAAAATTATAAGCCGCAAACAAGCAAAATTCATGAATCAAACTGAAATCGAGTTGTTTTCAAAGGAGAGATCGACAGCCACTCCTCCGTCGGTAAAACACAGAGTGTGGGGGAGGCCGTTTAATGTCCAGGTCTTTTCGCACGTGACTGGAGCATGCAGCATTTGTCACTCTGCAAAGCATGATGGGAAATGTAGTATCCCTCTCCCCTCACACTTCCCGTCTTCTCCTCCTTTACCTTTCCCTTTCCTTGGGCTTCTGGGATTTGTGAGGACATTACACTGACTTCCATTCGTTTCCCGGAGACTCACTCTTAAATTTACTTTAAATATTCTCCTGTAGTTTACACATATAAATGTAAAAATAAAATGTTTTATAGTTTTTTCATCATGTAATGTTTTCATATAAAAAATAAGGACTTTTATGTGTAAAAATGGCCCAAATGAACAGTTTATGGGACACTCAAAACAGAAACATGAATTCAACGTTCAATTTCTTGCTTCTTCTTGTTGACATCTCAGTAGGGGTGTGCAAAAATATTGATATATCGGTATATCAAATTGTTTAGTTTGATGACACAATACGGTACCAATATCATGGGCTGTTTTATCGATATGTTGTCAAGATTATTATTATTATTATTATTTTTTGGTATATTTGACTCAATTATTTTGCGACAGCGCTCCAATTGTGTTGCTTGTTTGGAGAAAGTTCATTTGTTTATGCGATACACTTGACATTTTCACAGTTTTGAGTAAAATGGGTGTTTTTCATATGACCTTAGTGGTTTAATAAAGAATTTTAGTATCAAAACCAAGATTTAGCCTTTGTCTTTTACTGAACTGTATCGAATCCCTTTGAAATATATCATATCGAATCGAAATAGCACTGTATCAAAACCGTATCGTAGCCCATATATTGAGGCATGTATCGTATCGGAAACGTCTGAATAATACCCAGCCCTACATATCAGACAGTAAAAATATCCAGAGGAGATTTTGGATCTTAATTAGTATTTGAGTAAACTTGATCTGACTGAAAATTTGCCGACAAATTTTAACTTTGCCTTTGCCTTTTTTAGAGTTAAAACTTTAATAAATCAGACTCAGTCTGCTGCCGTCAGGAAGGAGACTGAGGAGCCTCAGGGCCAAGACCAGCAGACTGAAAGACAACTTCATCCACCAAGCAAAAAACTGTCATTGTGTCCTTAGGCAAGACACTTCACCCACATTGCCTAGGATGAAAGTGGAGTGTGTGTGAGTGTTGGAGGTGGTCGGATGGGCTGATGTCGCAGATTGGCAGCCTCGCTTTCCGTCAGTCTGCCCCAGGGCAGCTGTGGCTACAGAAAGTATCTCACCACCACCGAGTGTGGAGTGAATGAACAATGAACTGTAAAGCACTTTGGGTGTCATGAAAGGCGCTATATAAATGCAATTAATTATTATTATTATAATTATTATTATTATCAAGCTGTCAGGATGCTGAACTCTCTCCCTGTCACACTGCTGCTTAAATGACACTGACACTGCTGCTTAACTTACACTGAAACTGATGCTTAAATTACACTGAAACTGCTGCTTAAATGACACTTAAATGGCACTGTTGCTTAAATGACACTTAAATGACACTGACGCTGCTGCTTAAATGACACTTAAATGAAACTGCGACTGCTGCTTACATGACATTGACACAGCTGCTAAAATGACACTGATGCTGCTGCTTAAATGACACTTAAATGGCACTGTTGCTTAAATGACACTTAAATGACACTGACATTGCTGCTTAAATGACACTTAAATGAAACTGCGACTGCTGCTTACATGACATTGACACAGCTGCTAAAATGACACTGACGCTGCTGCTTAAATGACACTTAAATGGCACTGTTGCTTAAATGACACTTAAATGACACTGACATTGCTGCTTAAATGACACTTAAATGAAACTGCGACTGCTGCTTACATGACATTGACACAGCTGCTTAAATGACACTGACGCTGCTGCTTAAATGACACTTAAATGACACTGACAATGCTGCTTAAATGACACTTAAATTGCACTGCTGCTTAAATGACACATTTGAGCTTTATTCCGCTCCACATTGTGTGTTTTACTTATTTGTATTATACACAAGCCTTTTGTACTTTTGCTACAGGTATATGTGATGTTTTAGTCCTGGTAGTAGCAGTAGTAGTAGTAGTTGTTGTTGTTGTACTTTTTCTACAGGTATATGTGATGTTTTAGTCATGTGTTTATTGTCTTGTTTATCACATGTTTTATGTTCACTGTGGGCCTAGGGGGCGCTGTGTGTGCCACCTGTACATATGGTTTTTGACAATAAATATGAACTTTGAACTTAAACTTTAGGAAGCGCCTGGAGGACTCGCAAATGAAATGATAAATGTTTGAATAACGCGTGAGCAGAGCAGTGTTCACACGAGGAACGGCTTATTTGGACTGTAGAACCTCATTCATGTTTTGTTTGTCTTCTGCCTCCTGTTAAATGTTTTTATGGATCCACTGGAGTCTGAAATAAAGTTTGATTGATAGAATGTGCAGAATGGTGGAGGTGCAGGACAACACTACGGTGGCCGACGGGGGCCAAACGCACTGCAGCGGCCCAGTTAGCAAAAACAGCTTCAAGTATAGAAACGATGCAAATTCACAAAGTTTAAACGAGGTGCAAACAAAGATAAACGTGTGATCATCAAATCTGCCGCAAACAGAGAAACGAGGCGAAATACAAAACACAGTCACAACATGTTTGCACGGCGCTAAACTACAGATTTTGTGGTTTGTGGTTTGTGACTTTTTGGTGCGTCAAAAACGGCAGTCTTTGTGATTTTGTCCAATTTCGAGATTGATTTTCATTAGTGTTGCAGCTCCGCCAATGCTGAGGCCCTCTCCCCCCTTCATTCACCCATCGAGCCGTCCTCCTCTCTTCCTTCTCTCCTTTCTTTCTTTCATGCAGATGGCTCTCTTTCTCCTCCTCTCCCTCTCTCCCTCTCTTTCTACCCTTTTATTCTCACACAGGTACAAGCAAAGGCCCTTTTCTACCTCTTTTCATACACTGGTACTTTCTTATGGTCCATGCAGATGCTCTCTCTCTCCTTTTTCCATCTCTCCTCCTCACAGATCCATGCATACACTCCCCCTCTCCTCCTGTCCTCCTCACACATGCCTTCATTCACACACACACACACACACACACACACACACACACACACACACGTAGAAACATGATGATGAGAGAAATAATGCAGTATTCTTACTACAATCTCCCATTTTTCCTCTTTTATATACAGACACACACACACACATATACACATGCACACTCATACACACACATACACATGCATACATACACACACACACACACGCAGGCACGC